>JAVCKT010025205.1:15299-33291 GCA_032273925.1 Rhynchotus rufescens | reverse complement strand
TTTGAAAAGGGCCTTAGCGTTTGTTGGAGGTCAGAGTCTGCTTTATATATACAGAAAAATGCAACATATAAAAGTAAGCTCTGTTCTAAAGAGCTAAGTCTCAGCTGACAAAATCTTATTGCTTCCTGGTTTTTACAGTTTGATTTATTTTCTCTCCTTCGTGTTCCTGCCACATGTTTGCAAAACCATCTCTTCTTCCCTTCCCCTCCCCTGGCCAGTGTTAAGTTATCATCTTATATACCTGCCTGCCCTCCTGTTTTCATAGTAGTCTTTAATGCCTGAATACTTCCAAGTCACTGTTCTGCCAGTGCCTGATGCCAGATGAATCTAACTTTTGCAGAACTTCATGGCTATGCTGTGTCCCATGCAGATAGCTAAATGTAAAATATGTTCTATTTGTTTTGTTTTGTTTTGTTTTCTCTGTGGTAATATGCATTAATGAATCATTGTAATTCTTTAGTGACAGAGAGAACTTCAAAAACCAATACTACATAGTCAGCAAAAAGTATCAGTTAAGAGAAGAATAGTTGAAATGTTAATTCCTAGGCATAAAAGAAACACTGAAAGAAGACCAAGCCCTTTTCATGGGACAGATAAATCTATGAAAGAAAGTTGAACGTAAGTAAGAAAAAAATGTACTAAAGTTCTCCATTTTGGACCATTGTGGGGAGACAGCACTGCAGAAGTGGCTGAGGTTGTGAACCCAAACCATATGAAAATAGAAATCCTGGTTCTCCAGCCTTCCTCTCCGCCTGCTAGGATCTCTCCCCACTTACCTGCACTGCACGGCCGCAGCTGGTTTCCCTTGGAAGGGCACTGCTGCATTTCTCTGCAGCTCACACCAGAGAGGTCTCCTTCAAAGAGGTTGCAGAGAGGCCATCGTGCAAAAATGACTGTAGTTTCAGGCTTCATTAACCTTTCGTGGATTTACTACTGATGGCCTGGTAGGCGCTCTGCTTACTAAACCACTTCATTTATCGGATGGTATACTTGCTAGCCCAATGAAATATGTCACCAAGAGCCCCTCTCTCAGAAAAATACACTCCAGCTGAGAAGAATGAATAATTGGTAGAGCAAATCCAAGAGATGTAGATGTACCATGTGCAGCACCCTCAGCTCCACCTTTTTGCTCAGCTCCATCCCTTTTCTCCTCTGTGTTCTGGGGCAGCTTTTGCAAGATGTCGAAAGAGAAGAAGCCTTCAGCTACTTCTGTGTATTTAATTAATGAGGGACTGAGAATCAGGCCTCAGAGATTTTAATTTTTGCGAATGATCTGCCCAAGTCACGGTCGGTGGTGCCTGGGATGTGGAGATACTCCCTCTGGATGCAGCTTGTGATAACACAGATTCAGCCAGCAAGTGCAGCCAAACACGTGCTTCTGTCAAAAATAGAAATTTATCTGGGTAGTGTGTTGGCACCGCTCTGACAGGTATATGATTTATAAACTATTCCTCGAGGGGAAGAGGAAGGCAAACAAAAGTGTCGGTACTTTCATCACCCTCTTTCTTGGGCAATGCTTTCTGACCTGTGACTGCATTCCAGTGCTCTCTGAAATGGAATAATCATTGAGAAGTTTCTGTCTCTGAACAAGAAGGGTGCTGTGTTCCTGGAAGTTAAAAAATAACTGTAACTTAGATGATAAATTAGTAGGTCACAATAAGAAAGGAAAGATGTAGCAGCTACATTTTGGGCTGAGCTTCTCAGAGTTTGCATGCACTCATGGCAGCAGATATGCCTTCACCTGCTCTTCCCGTGAGACATTGTTCTGCCTCTTGCATTGGACTTGATCTCATGGGTGAGGGTAGTGTCCGCATTCAGGCAGTGACTGGACACCAGTAACAGCCTCCTGGGATCATCACTTGCACCTTCCACAGAAGTGTTTTGACAGAAGGGTCAGAAGCTGCCTGAATTTTTGGCTGCAGATTGAGCTGACATATTATTTTTCACTTGAGAGCCTTTTCTCTGGGTGAAAACATAGCGGCTGGGTTAAAATGAACATAAGGACTTCCTTCTAACAGAGTGGAAGAGAGCTAAGAGCTGGAATGCATCACATACTTCCCAAAAACTGCGGTTGCACTTTTCTCAGCAACCCAGGGACTTGGCAGCCAGGCAGCAAGTCACGGTCTTTGGCTGAATCCCAGTTTGGCCTTAGGACTCTCGTTTCAGGAGCCAGCTTGCAGACTGTTTCTGGCATGCTGCTTGAACATGCTCTGTTTTTGCCTCTTTCACATCTCTGGTGTCTTCCAAGAGACGCAAGACACTGTCTCAGTGGTAGGAAGAGGAATTGGCCTCCCTGTCTGCAGAATGCCCTGCTGCTTCTCAGAGTCTGTTTGTCCCCTTGGAGAGAGCACACAGGTGAGGCCACTGGGAATATGCAAAATAAAGCCCTGCATATTCTTGTAAAAGCTTAGACCTGTGCTAATAAGGGGTAAATAAGGTTTCCCTGGAGAAGTCGAATTAACCTGAGTACCTGAGTCACCACATCTTTCACCTCCCTCTACAGCCAGTTGGAACTAAGAGAAAAAAAAAAAAGAGGCTTTTGGGCACTTTTTCTCTAAGGCAAAATGGATATCTTGGAGATAAGCAACATTATGTTTCATCTAGCCAGCAAGCACATCTAAACAGCAATACATTGTAAAACATTAACTCCTATTGTAAGGGCTGCCTACTGTAATTCCGATTGCCATCAAAGAGCTTTTGACGTTTTATCTCAGTCAATAGAGATAAACATTTTGTGCCGATTAACTCAATTAAAATGTTGTGCATTACAATAACAATTAACATCTCCAGTCTCTGAAAAATCCTGTTTACGAAAGCAATTTGTGCTAATCTGCGACTATTCTGAGGCTTGGAGCTGTCACCTTGTGCTGCACTGCCCTCTTTGGCCTCTCTTACAGTGGAAAGCTGGTTTGTTTTAGAAAACATATCAACTTGGCATACTCTCTATTTCAAACACGCAGCTAGAGATAGCCACAGAAGGCGAAGGGATATATAGTATACAATTTTCCAAAGCATGTAAGAAATCCAAGAGTCTTTCTTTAAGACTTACACTCCAGGATAATCCAGATGCTTTTGCGAATCATGTCCTTATGCAGACAGCTCCATTTAACCCTAAGAGCAGTGGTCTGCTTTGGTCCATCAGCTGCTTTAGAAGTCTCCAGTCATGTTTAGCACTATGTCATGTGTCAGTCTCTTGACTTCAGGATTATTCATGACAAGCTACATGATACGAAGCAAAACTAACTTAATCTACTGCGAACTTGGATGTATTTCAAATAGAAGAAGAATACTTAATATGATCTGGCCCAAACAGATTTTTCTATATTACATAAAGTTAATGTGAAGGGTCTCTCTTGGGGATAAAATCTTCACTAATCTATAACTTCATTGACTATAGTCAATGTGAACCTTGATTAAGCCAAAGCTATGGCATAAGGAAATCTCTGACTACATTTGATTCCAATAGAGTAAATTACTGTATTGATAAAACCCAAATAGTCACTGTCTAGCTTTGGCCCTTGATCCTGGGATTTGCTCGGAATACATTGTGTTCACACAGACAGCTCCTCGCACTTTACTGACAATCTGCACAGATCAAAGCATGACAGAGGGACTTTTCAGTTCAAAAGTCATTTTATGATTTAGACCAAAAGTCCTGTATGTGTTTCATGAATATCACTTGAAGGACTTAATTTTATTTGCATGTGGAAAGCACAAAACTCCAAGGAAAATTCTGAAAAATAAAAAGGTGATAAAAGTGTGCTGATGGGAAGAAGTGAGGAAACTGATATCTACCATTTAGTTTAAATACACATTTTTAAACTCTTAGTAAATTAACATATTTATTTATACATGTATATAATCAACAAAAGGAAATTACAAATTACAGCTCGTGGTAAGTAGTTGATAGTAACAGGAAGTTAAAATCAGTGAGTTAACAGTGCTCCTGTGTCTTTGCTTTAATGACTTCATGAGCATTCAGACATGCTCACTTCCAAAAGGTCTCAAGTGTAATTCAGACAGTTATTTCTTTAGAATAAACCTCAAAACAACCTTATTTATTTGCAACTTCTTAATGTATTACCATACATATAATTCAGTATGAATCATTTTTCCTGTGTACCATCTCATTTGCCACCATAGCAGTTTTTTACTGTAAAAAAAAAACCTCCGCAGAGCCTTGTTTTGATTCTTACTTTCAATTATATTTTCCTCAAAATCCTTCCCATCCTATTGCTGTAGCAAACCCCTTAGAGTTACCACACTGCTGCCACATTATCTTCTGTATCCCATGTAGCTGCAAGGGAAAATAATTCACCTTGGTGGCAGATCTGCAAGCTCACATGTGCTTAGCAGTAAACGTAAAATCAAGGACGTGAATAATCATACCATATCTAATTTAATCAAAATATGCAGTCAGTCTGTAACGTAAGCTGACACTATATGTGCCTAACTTGTACTATATTTTGTGAATGTGTTATATATGTGTGTGGCATACATATCTGAACATATGTTTGGACATAAACATGCTGACAAAAATTTATGCAGCTATTTGAACCCATAAGCATATATGAGCATGTACCTGCATAAGCACAAAGTGAGAGTGCAGATTTTTTACTAAGGCTCTCTCAGCACACTGTATTTTCAAACATTTTGCCCAACTCAGCGATTATACTTTAAAAGAACCCAAAAGACTAAGCATTTTAAGGCGAAAGGTTGGAAAAGTAGTTAAGGCCAATTCCGAATGAAGGAATGCCTCCGGGTACGAGATTCATTTGTCTTTGTACTAATGGGTTTATGGCTTTCTTTTTAAATAGCCAGCTGGGGCCGGGGAGGCGTGGGGAGGTACAGGAGGACTCGCTAATCCTCCCTTCCATCCTCCCCATCTGCGGGAAGTGGCTCCCGCTCGCGCCGCCCTCTGCACCCAACCACTGGCCGCGGCAGAGTCATAGGTCAGCACTGCGCAGCACAAAGGAGAAAATGTAAGACGAGCATCTATCTTGTGATTTGTGGTCTGCAGAGACATATTTGAAATGCTAATGTCTGTCAGGTCACCAGCGATGTGGCGTACCCTGGCTCTGCTCTCATGCTGGTTTAACACCCTGCAGCTCCACTGACTTCAGCAGAGGTTTCCTGGCTCTACGTTAGAGTATTATCCTCTGATTTTTATGATGTTTTCCTTCCCTACATGTGCAGAGAGCCAGATTCACCCCATTTGTAGCACTGCTCTGGCTATGTTAGCTCCATGCATAGTGTCTTGCTAATCTGCATGAAAGTGCCTGGCTATGGAAGCAAAACAGCAAGACGTCTTATCTTTGAAGAGATCTTGAGGCCTTTTGAATTTACTGTGCTGCAGTCATTATTGTTTAGCATATCCTTGAAGGTTTGGTCTGAGGGACAGATGGTGGGAATGCAATTTAGCTTGTTAAAATACAGCAATTATTTAAATGTACACTGAGGAGGAAAGCAGAGGTAGAGCGAGCTTCCTCTGGTAAAGCGTTACAATATGGGTCCTTCTGAGAGAGGGAAAAAAAAAAAGAAAAAAAAAAACAACCATCACAATCTGTAGAAAACATTAAAAAAGTAAATAAAATGAAAGGATTCAAATACTTTCAGGCCTAGAAACAAATTTTTATATTGTCATCTGCAGTTGTTCAGCTACACCTTCAAGCTAGTTTATTCTTAAAACTTTTACATGTCCCTATCAAGTGAAAAAGAAAAGTCAATATCTAGTTGTCATAGCTATGCTAGCAAAAGCTCTGATCTAAACACAGATGCTCCCATGGTAGTGCTTTAACATTTGGGGAGCTCTCTTGCATTCTCTCTTATTCATGTTTGTATAAACCTGGTCTTTACCAGCATGACTTTTCAATCTTGTTAAATTTGCAAACACTATTGCAGAAGGTCCTGCACAAATGGAGCCTCGAAGTGACCTTATTAACTATGAGCTGGAAATGGGGATACCACAAATGCCAGGAATGTCCGTATGGATGAATGGGGAGAGTGGTGCAAGGCAGCTACAGTCCAGCAACTACTCTCATTAAGTTACACTTGGCTGCTGAGGCTTGGTGCAGGTGCCCAGCAAAGGACTGAGCGCCCGTGGCTCCCTGAAGAGCTTGGCTGGATGCTCCTTCATCTCTGCTCATGAGATGTGGTGCAGAAACAAGCAAGGGCTTAGATGCCATCTCCTGAGTGTATTAGCTCGATGGGGCAGCAGAGTGGCCGCAGCAGGGGGACAAGTTGGCAGAAAGAGCCAGCACGGATGAAGCAGTGCTATTTCTCTGAAGTGCTATTTCTCATGGTGCAAAACATGCCGCTCAGCTCATGCACTGTGGTGTGGTTTGCACTCAGAGGCGCTGGAAACGGATCTTCCCAGGCCATGATCTGCCCACTGGCATGGGATGGAGAGAGTGTGGCAGAGCAGCCCTGGCACAGAGAGGCAAGTGAGTTGCAGCAGTGCCTGGGCTTGGAGGCAATCCCTTCCCAAGTCCTTCCTGAAGGCCAGTAGCTCCCTGCTTCCTTTTGCTGGCCAGGAGCCAAATGCCACAATTTGGTTCAAAGTATCACGGAAGACCTCCTGTGGGGCCGTTTACTGAAACCCAGGAATATCACATTGTTGAGGGGAGAGGGGTAGCTGCTCCCAGATCAGCAGCGTGTATCTGCTAACTCTGCACATTTCTCTGCATCAGGCATCACTGACATTTTATACTCTGGTTTGTAATAACTCTTTCAATGCCACAGGCCTGCCACGACTGCTTCAGTAGCACCTCGCCTTAAAAATTCAAGTGCAGAAGCAAAGGCCTGCAGGCTGCAGATGATGATGCCTTTCCAACCCTTATGACACTGTTAGTATCTGAAAAATTGTGATCTACTGCTTTCCAGTGATGTTCCAGTTAAATTGCAGCCCAGATCGCTAGCTAGGAAGGGGTTAACATCGTAGCAGCCTTGCTGCATGGATCAAATTCTTGCAAGAGCTCACTCTCCTTGCTTTGTTCTTTAGGGGGATGCATTCAGCAGAGAGATCAGGAGAAGCTGCAACGCTGCTGGCTCTGCTGTGTATTTTCCACCAGAGGATTTTCTCTTCTCCCTGCCTCCAAGGCAGTGGGGCTCCAGCGTGTTCCCTGCTTGTGTTTCAGCCAGATAGGCGCAATCCCACCCTTTCCAATGCTCTCAGCTGCAGCTCTGCCCCTGCCTGGCCCCCAGCGCAGCGGCCACTGCTTGTGCTGCCTGTCAGGCAGGACAAGGAGAATGCGCCTTGCCTTGTCATGGGGGAGGAACGCCCCTATTAGACGAGACAGCTCAACAGATGCCACTTAGCTGGCGCAGAAATGATTTTCAGTTGCTTCTTATTGACCAGGCAGCCTGTCAAAGGGTTCAGTTCTCCTCGCAGATCACTTCCATGCTGAGGGCTCTGCTGCAAGTAGTCATGCTGCAGAAAGGACAGTGCTTTTCAGGATGGGTACCCACTATGTGCATCTTTATTTAAATCCTAATTCTAAATTAATATACAAAAATATTCTGGATCAGTCTGGTGCTAAGGCTCATAGCTGTACTCCTGATCTTTCTTGGCCTCCAAAACTTGATGGACACATAAAAACTCCTCACTGAGACTGGTCTCTGTCATATTCTGGCTTCCTGACCTTGTTAAATTTGCTAGCAAAACTCTAACCAGAGATTATCATCCTAGGCTGGAAGTGGTCCAGGGAGGGCACTGAGCCCTGGAGCCCTGCTCTGCCTGCGCAGCCACAGACAAAGCCAACAAACACTGAAAAAAAATAAAATGCATTCAAGTCACCAGCCAGGCAGCCATGGGAGAGTGCTGCAAGGGACTGTGTCGCAAAGCGGAGTGCTCAGTATTTCAAAGCACACGGAAGTTTGCAAAGTTGAGGAGGTCCTGAGAGCATGCTTTGGGAATGGAGGACACCAGATTTTCACATTTATGCCTTCAGCATAACAAAAATTGTGTAGAGCTATGCAGAAGGAAAAAAGGAAAGTTGGCTACTAAAATACCCCCATCCTCCCAGCTAAGGACAGGCCTGGTCCTATGGGCTGCTCACTTGTGCCACCTTTGGAGGGCAGAGTTGTATCTTCTCCTAGGCCTACCACCCTGTCTACAGGAGACTACTAAAGCTCTCCAGTGTCAGAACCACAAGTATTTTGTTCAGTGCCTTTGCTCTCTGCCACTCAGAGACACATGCAGAGACTGGAGACCCTAATATAGTGCTGGGAGAAGCACTGAGGACAACATCTTGGGGATGGTTCAGAAGCCAGATGTTTAAAATGATTTCTAGCAAGAACATCCATTTGAAAGAGATGGGACAATAACATGCTTGTTTCATAAACATTCATCTGAATGTCCAGACTTATTTCTTTTGGCTGATACTGCATCCTTCTTATTAGTATTCTTTTTCCATGGGCACTTTAGTGGGTGAGTTTATAGTCTGAAACAGATTGCAAGTCAATTTTAAGCAAATATTTGAGAATATTAATTTGATGTGCATTCTGAGCCTAAATTAAAAGTATTTGTTCCACACAAGCATGGCTGAAAGAGTTCATACAGACCATGGACAGGAGTGCACCCCATAATCTCTGTGACCAGTCAAAGCACATCCTTGACTCAAGCATCAAAATGCACAAGCTAAGGATTGTGAGGAATTAGCTGCGGAATGATCTGACACGTAATTCATGTGCTGCAACAGTTTAATGATACACACATCGTATTTGTGTTTAAATTCAAATTTCAGCCCAGTTAAAGCATTCCAACTGGATACATGTAGAAAACAAATCAATTGTAACAGGAAATTCCAAGGTTTCTGACAAAAACCTGCTAAACATTATTGCAGTTTACATCAACAAAAAGACACAGTATTGTCAGAGTCTAAAACAATCGTCTTAACTACTATTTGCTGGCGTATTTTTCAACAAAACCCTTCTTAGGGGGAAAAAGGAAGAGACTGCTATGTTTCAGCAAAAATAGTAAAGCATGGAATTGTTTAAACACAGAAGTGTAAATATCTAACTTTTCATATTTTTTCATAGCAAATAGCCCAAAGCATCCTTAAGCCCAAGACATCAGCTGAATACACTACCTAGTCTCAGGGATGATCAATATGCACCACGATAGGATGCGGTGGAAGCTCAGAGGGGTTATATACCATACAATAGCTTTTTTCCTTTCCTTTTTTCCCTTTTTTTTTTTTTCCCCTCTTTGCATTGCACAGCTCTATGTCTGTGGGCTCTGCAGCGTTTTTAAATCATTTTTCATCTCTTGCTCTTGATGAATTTAAGATTTTCTATCATACAGACTACGGATTTAGAACAAATAACCCTTTCATTTAGTTAATACCAGCAGCATGGCTATAAAGCTGTAATAGTTTACGACTTTCAGGACATAACCTGCAACCACAGACAATACAAATTATATTACATTGTGTTTTATTGCTCTTTGAGGCCCACTAAGAGGCTCAGTGCTGTTTCATAGTCCAGAGCAATAGCCCTTTATTCTTTTTTAACACACAACTGAAAAATATTTTAATCCTCTGACAAAACAGCGTGTTTGTTTTTGCAAATCTTACGTCTAAACTACACTTAGGTCACTTATCATACAATGAAAATTCCACTTTCGTAAAATTAAAAGCGAATGTGCACATGCAGACATAATTCCTCCGTTGTGCGCACGCTGGCTGCTGCACAAAGCGGAGCTCCATTTTGAAAAAAGAAAACCACTTTGATAATCATTTGCACAGACATTATATACAGGAGAGGAGAAACCTTAGAAATTGCAATTCTTTCCTAAAGCGGTGCTTATTTATTTAAGCTTTGTATCCAGGCACTGGTGAAATCATAGCGAACTGCTAGCGCAGCTCCTTAATCCTACCTCTTCCCTTGGCCTAGGGATTAGGCCTGGGAAGCGACACAGAGAACCGGGCCTTGCTTGCTTTAAACGCAAGATCTAAATAAAAAATGAAGGTAACAGAGCATCCGGAATCGTCAGAGACCAGAGGGAGAAGGAGCACGAGCCAGGCCTGGCTTTTGCAGCGCAGGACGGCGGCTGCACCCGCTGCCCGAGCAGCGCTGCGTTATTGAGGAGGGCTGCGGGCCCATCTGCATATCAAATAGCGGGTCTGCAGATGAGGTCACTCGTTTTGTGGCCGTGTGTCTGCGGCACTGGGGATGGGCCGTTGCCTAGCAGTGGGCCACAAAGTCCCAGCAGGTTCCTTGAGTCAGCAGCCATCCCGCGCGCCCCCTTTACCACCCTCCCTGCCCCCATTCGGGATTCAAATCCAGCCTTGACCTTAATAAATAAGGCTGTGAAATGTTCGACTCATCCCCGAGTTCAAAGCGCCCGTGATGTATTATGGATTGACGGCTTCCTTTGATGGTTCGAAGTCATCGGCGCAGTGACTCTACATGCAAAACACAAACCAAGGAGCTTTGGTTGCACGTGGGCGCAGGAATGATGGGTGGATGGATGGATGGATGGATGGATGGATGGATGGATGGATAGCGCTCCGCTGCATTCGCGCCTCTGGCCGCCTTCACATGTGGATGTGCTGCTCTGCTGCTGAAACATGCAAGAGAGGATTAAAAGATCAACACCACATTTCAGTAGTTAAACATGTCAGGAGCAGTTTTGTGAAATTTAAGCAAGTTTTCGCGCATGGCTCTCAGGGAATCAATTATGCCATTCCTGTTAATTTTGACAGCCACTTCGTAGTGGGCAATAGTCATTTGCAAAAGTGTTTAAGAGGCATTTTCTTCTTTCAAAAGCAGCTAAAGCTACTTACTTGTTAAGTACAGCACATCAAGATGGTGGAAACAGAAAAAGAAATCAGTCACCATTTCAAATTAAAAAGAAAGAAAAAAACAGGGCAAAAAAGATGAAAACGCCAAAGTACAAAGCTGCCTTTAGAAACTGCAATACGTATATGTTGTCACCAATCGGTGTATGATAAGCTGGCAGAAAGTGCAGTTTAAGTGCTTTTATTTTAGGAGTGATCTGCTGACAAAAGACACATGTGCAAGCCATGCCACACAGATGAAGGAGTTATATTCACTTTTTGCAAAGTACAATTTATTTATTTTTTCCAGATTATAATGTTTTCGAGGAAGAAAGGAGTACAAAGACCCCTCAGCCCTAAAACAAAACCAAACATCTCAGCACAAATTGGAGCCTTGATAGCTCAAAGCAAAAGCCTCACAAACATCTATTAGAAGCAGGAAATGTCTAATGGAAAACTTACAAACATCTGATACATGAAAGAGAAGGCACAAAACAGGAAAGCAGAGGCATGAACAGCTAATTGCTGTAGATTCCTCCCAATATTAGCTGAAACACAGCACGACACATCAGTGAGCTCCACAGCACTGGGGTATACAACCACCATTAAAGTGTTAGTAAGGAAGCACAGAAAAAGGAAGTGTGTGTGTTTTTTTTGTGTTTTTCTTTTCTTTCTTTTTTTTTTTTTTTTTTAAATGCTGCTGCTTTAGACAAAATGAAGTCAATTTCGCTTTGGACTGAGTTTACAGGGGTGTTTTGAAGGTGGCCATAGGCATGCTGGTGTGCTGGTTCTCAGCTAATCCATGCTATGAAAGGTTGCTAACAGAGCAGTTTTTACAAGTGTGCTCACTGCAGCATTCTCACAGAAACCTAGGTATACGAGCCAGATATGTATCTTGCCAGCTACTGGATATGTGTTAAAACTTGCCACTGAAACTTGCATTTAGCTTTGAGAAGCTTTGGTACAGCTATGGAAAAAGTGGAGTTTTGAGCCACAGAAAAGCATTGTGCTGGAGCATGGGCATCTGGCGAGTACACAGCACCTATTCTACCCTGCTTGCAAATGCCCGAGCTTATGTGATTTGAATGAAGTTATGCCTGCTACTGTCAGAACTGCATTTGGCTCATGGTCTTCATGCAAATTGCTGCTGGCCTGAATGTGTGCACCATGTTAAAGATGCAAATATGTTTGGACTTGATGATTGTCCCTTTATTTGTTGTGCACCCTAATTCACTGCAAGCTGAATCGGGGCAGGTTTGGTGTGTGCAAGAAGGCATACTTGGAGAAAAATACACAAAACTGTTTGCAAATAAGTTAATTATGTTAAACAGATCAGATCTTAAGTCTTTCTGAAGTTTTGTATATGGTTTCTGGGGTATAGTCAACAGACAAAAAAAGGAAACTTTTTTTTTTTAAGTCACTATTCAGGAGGTGAAAAATACCTTTTTTGCCCCAAATAACCTAATATTTAAGATGCTAGAATTTCCTATATTCAGTGCTTTGAGCTCTTAAGGCCAGATTGTACTATTTTATCTTTGTCTGAATTTCAAGAATTGTGAAGTTAATCTTTTGTATTTGTCAATGGGAAGGGCACACAAATGTTGATCTGAAGACATCTGGAAAAAACAATCCCTCCTTTATAATATGCTCAAATGAGCGATAACCATACCCATTAAAAATGTATATCCTATTTCTCATTTGAATTTCTATGATATACTTTTTCATTCTTTCTCTCCTCCAGTTGTTATTCTGGAGCTTTTCCAACATTCTGTGAGGAACTTAGGAAAAATGTGAAAAATAAAATCTTAGATACAAAAGAGAAATTAAAAAAGAGTAGGATTTCTGGACTTAAGAAATAAAACAATAATTTAGTGACAAAATTCATTCAATTACATTTTTTTTTCATTTTTTTTCTGCACATGCATTTGAAAAATAAGTTAAAGGACATGACCTGAAAATTAATTAAACTGCATTTCCTGAGGAAAATCAAAACGAAAACAAGGAAACAAACAAAATCTTTTGGCCATATTTTAAGAGCATACTATTCTTTCCTGTGGGAAAATTCACACATTCCTTACTCTGCGATATTAAGTTTGAACTTTCAGTCATTTAATTAGTTCCCAGTTCAACAAAGCATTTAAGCATGTTTTCTAAGCACAAAGCACTTAAGCACATTCTTATTCTATTCCTGAATAGGGCTGCAGTGCTGAATCACACTGAAAACTCTCACTGAGGCCGTGGCAGCCTCCTAGGCCACAAAGCCTGCAGGATTTCAGTGTTTCTGTTCCACAGCAAGGAGGGTTACGGTCGTGATTACATCACATCAAGAATTAAAACCAAGCCTAGCTTGAAAATGCAAACCTTTCTTCAACCTTATATAACGTCACAATTTATAAGGCGCAATTGGGAATGCATATCTGCCATACAACAAAAACACAGTGGGGATTTTTACTTGCTCATTTTGACATGTGTAGATGGTATAAATTTAAATGCGTGTATAAATATGAAGTTATAATCTAAAAAAGACTTGCATTATCATTGTGCCATGACAATCTTTCACCATGTTTTATACATATCACATGTATAGTGTATGTAAATATAATTACATACACAACAAGACTGCATGATTACACATATTAGGTTTCCAAAATACATGCTGCAAAGTACCTGGAGGATATATGCTCGCAAAAATACATATACATCCTTACACACAGGCGAATTGCAGCAGTATGGCTAAGAATCAAAGAACTGAAGCAGCATATCAAGCAGATATAACATTTTTTTTCTAGTAAATTAAGACCAAGATTACTTTATCAGTAATGTTTTCTCCATTTTAGATTTAATTTTTTATTTGTAAAGTTTATCATTTGAAACTGTTTTCCATTTTTCTTTTGTCCCCATATGTGTTCTGCAACATTTTAAACATTTTTCGCTAAAACGGTAATATGGTCATTTCTGGTTATTTTGCGTGATGCTTGTGTCTGCCATAAGCTGTCTGAAATATAAACACTCAGCCTCTCACCCCCAGCCTCCCTGTGCTAACTGTGAGGAATGCAGGCTTGTGCCCATTTCTTGGTAGCCTTTTAAAGAAATACTCTTAGCAGTGCTGGAGGTGGCAGTCAGTGCTCCAGAGAGGTGCACACTTAGCAAATGAAGAGAGCAGGGAATTAGTGGGAGCCTTAAGAATCAGGGAGCAGAGTCAGTGCCACAGGGGTTTATGCTGAAGTGACTCCACAAGAACAAAACATTTAACTGAGTGGCTGCACCTTCATTTTCCATGTGGCAATTCTTTAATTGTATTCCTGTGCTTTGTTTCTGCAAAGAGCTTTAAGAATTGCACTTCTGATTTATTTTCTACATACTGCTTCCAAATTTCAAGAGACAAATTTGGTAAAGAACAGGTGAGGCCTGTAACATGCAGGCACTATTCAGGCTGAGCAGAGAGGTCCGCAGGCAATCCATATTGCTTTATATTTTATTTTTCACTTTAAAATAAATTTACAGTGGGACTCGAAGTATACGTAGAAACTCTGTTTTCACCTAAAAAAAAAATCTTTTTAATGTGTCCTGATTGAAAGAAAAGCTTATTATTTCCATCTTGTAATTATCATTTTAACAAAATGGGGAAAACATATGAAAATTAAAAAAAAAAAATACTTCAAAAGGTTGAGAATTTCTCCTGGAAAAAAAAGGGTTTCTGCAAGGGAAAAGGGGCGGTAGGTGTCCATGCTCCCTGCAGGGCAGAGCCGGGCAGGCTGCAGTGTGGGGACGTGAGCCATCTTTGTGCAGGCTCTGCCCAATCGCCGAGGGGGCCGCAGCCTCTCCTGCACACAGCCCTGCTCCCCCAGGGACGCGTTAAAACAAAAAAGGAAAAAAGAAGCAACAAAACCGAGTGTTTTCTTTAGAAAAGCGAGGGAGCAGCAGCGCGGCGCCCCGCGAGGGCGGCGGGCGCCGCGTTCAGGGCCGGCGTGGGCGCGGAGCGATGCGGCCGCTCACAAAGGGCTCATGTCGCGCCGAGGCCCTGGCCACGGGGCAAGCGCCTCTGTTAGGCCCCTCGTCGTGCTCCCATTCTGCTCCTGCCACTCGTACAGAATTCCTGAGAGATCCCTTTGTGAATATGGACCCCACCAAATCCAAGACAAGCTCCTCAAGCTCCTTTTTTTTTTTTCCCTTTTCCCCCTTATTTTGGCACCCTTTTTTCCCCTCTCTTCTCTTTCTGATCCTCCTCTATCTCTCTCTGTTTCGGCTGTGCACCAGGCAATCAGAGATGAGGAGAAATGAACACTAAGGAATCTGAAAAAGCCTGATGAATGGTAACCCTCAGAAATAGATGTAGATTTGGCTTTTGGTATCTTTGGAGACTTTCTCCTGAAATTCTGTGATGCTTCCTACATAAATGGTGCGTAACCTTGTGCTTTTCTTAATAGGATTTATGCTTGTCAGCTTTCTATATGCCCTGCCACGTTAGATAAAGAGAGCCCCAGAGTTCCTACTGTAACCATGGCCACTCTCAGCTCTCAACCGTTGGCAGATTTCTCTTGGTGCGAACGGCAGCGCGCACGGAGGACACACCAGCAGATGCACAAACATGGTCCCTCTGCATATCCCCGAGCAAAGAAATGTTTTGCATTACCTGCGAATGCTCTTTTAGTAAAAGCTCCTAAATCTCAACATCTGCAATGTTAAAAGCAAAGCAAATGTACACTCAAGCTAGATTAAAATCCAGCCTCAGTCAAATGCCACATAGGCTTCATGCAGGCTTTGGAAGCTGAATTTTTTATGCATCTGCCCAAATTGAAAAGGTTATTTCACTGTCTTCAAGATGACTCTTGAGCTGAAGGCAGAGCTAAGGGTTGCTGCCCTGAAAGAAGGGGAGTTGCTAGGAGATAAGTCCAAGATTTCAGACAGCATTGGCTGGAGTTATCTCTAATTGACAGCTGCTTACCCTAAGGGTCTAATTCTAACCTTGAGACCAAAACCATAATGAGAGGGCAGCTTTCCTTCACCCCTGTTTTCTAGCCAGGGCAAGGAGATTACTGCAGGCCTGTTCTTCTCTGGTTTTTGTTATGCTGCTTTTAGTGGGGCAGCCCTGGGAGACTCAGAGCCTGCTGTGCATTCTGAGGCTCTAGTTTGCATCAGTGAGTCCTGTCTGATTCATACCACCTGAATAAACTTGCCGTTACAGTTAAGATGGTCTCACTTCTTTTTCTTTTCTTTTTTTTTTTTTTTTGTTTTTTGTTTTTCCCTTCGGAAGGGGGGAAGGGTGAAAGGAAAATCTCTTAAACATAAAATGATTTAAAGACTTATTTTTTTAAGCAGATACTTCAGTGCACATTCTATGGTTAACTCTTTTTCAGGGGGTCTTAAGCTGTCACTGTTAGTTTTAAATCAAGCCCATGCTGCAGCAAGTTGCTGTTATTTAGGACTCAAAACCAAACAAAGAGAAATGTTCAAAGAAAAGAGATTATAAAAGCCAGAAAAATAAAGTATTTTTTAAAGTGACTAGGTTTGCTAGGGTATTGATTTATGTAGAAAATCTCCTGGAAAAGCTCAGCTTGTATTTTGAGCAGAACTTTTCAACAAACAGCTGAGAAATGTACAAGGGACTCAAAGCAAGTTTTGCTCTTAGTTATGCTGAAATAAATCTGGACTCCTTCCTCTGAAATCACTGCAGCCACTCTGGATTTATACTAGGGTGGCTGAAAGCATAATTGAGCAATACACTTTCAGGAGGAGCATTAAAAGTAGGCAATAAGGCACTTTCTGAATCTTCTCAATCAAAAAAAAAATCAAAGTGAGGAATCAAAGAAAGGGGAAATCAAATATCTTAGTCAGATTATTTTTGTTAGAAAATAATCTCATTAATTCTTGGATCTCAGATATTTTCATGCCCAGTAATGAAAATGATTTGTTCTGCAAAGTTATTAAGTAAGCAGTATCAGTTGCAAAATATATGTCTTCAGATGTATCCAAGGTCTGCATCCTCTGCTAGGCTTGTCCTTTTGAGAAGGAAGGCAAACAGGAAAAGACGGCTGTTCCAGCAGGAATGGCTCCTGACGGGCGCTGACGAGCTGACAGCCCCTGTGGCTGAAACCATTTCCTGGCACTTGGTATCGGAGCAGGTACCAAATGGGAGGCAGAAGTGAAATGCAGCTCCACAGTTTCCTCTGGCAGAAGGAGAGGGCAGTTTCAGCTCCCTCACTCCCTGCCTCCAAAGGGAGCGTCAGTTTTGGGTAGTGTTTTGAGTACATAAATACCCATCCTTGAGAAACACACTGACACTGCAAACTTGCTTGATTCCCAGAGGCTGGAGTCTCTGAGCTAGTGCTGGTGTATTCAAAGTTGGCAGCGTGATGCTTTGGACTGCATTACAGCCTTGGTGGGGGAGCAAAGTCCATTGGGCAAATTAATTTCAGAAGGAAGTGCTGTGCGCCTGCCTGCCAGCACAGATAGCAAGACATCGCCAGCAGGAGTCAGTAAGGGAGGCCAGACAGTGATAAAGCAGTGGAGAGGGAAGCTCAGACCTTGGCATCATGCTCATCTTTGCTCTTGAGGGAATATATAAAAAAGACAACATCTGAAGCCCTTGGAAAAATAGTCCTTAATGAGTCCATTTCTGTGAATGCTGAAGGAATTGGAAAGTGCAGGGACAACCAACCCAGTGGTGCATACATGCCTATCCATAGCTGCTGGAAACCAGTGAATCTCAGCTTCAGCTTCAGTTTTTGCTGTTTAATTCATTAGATATATTTTCTTAATATAGTAAGCTGTCTCATGTACTATGTATGATTACTGCCCCTGGAAGTCAGAGGATTTTATCTCATCCAGTACTCAGATTAAATTTGTATATCTTGAAGGACTTCAAATAAAAAGAAAAATACGGTTCAGTGGCATATTAAAGTACTACTTCTCTAGAAATTTTGTTTGTCATTTAGTAAGTTGCAAGAATTAATGTTTGCAGTATTGTCTGATGTGCAATGCAAATTTGTGCAGAATTACCTCTAAGTTAATAAATTCAGAACAAAAGCTAAGGCTCACGATACCAAATCTCTTTTCTTAGCACTTCCTTGGTAAAGTCACCTAAAATATTTATTTCTCTGTCTGGAACAATGAGAATAATAATATTTAACTGCTCTCATGAAAGAAAAAAAAAAGGAGTGATCTTTACATCCAAAAGAAAAAAAAAAAAAAAAAAAAATAGGTACCGGACT
>JAVCKT010025202.1:35961-61205 GCA_032273925.1 Rhynchotus rufescens | reverse complement strand
TTTGGGTTGTTATTGCAAGAGACTCCTTGAAATTAGTCTTTTATTATTGTTAATCATACAATTATTATTGTTAATCATAATCAGAAAAAGTTATGCTCATTTTGTATAATAAGTTTGCACAGAAGAAGTTTACTTTGGAGTGTAGGGTTCCTGGATTTTCTTAGACTATAAGTAAATCATGTTTTTAAAAGTCTTATTTTTCAAACATAAATGCAAAATGTATCTATTATGTGTATTTCTTATATAGATTAATACCTGTATGTGTTTACAGTGTAGGTTAGAAACAAGAGCTTTTATAGGTCAGTATTAAAAACAACTATGAAGAATCAATATTGGTATGCAGGCTGTGGAGTAAAGGCACACCATGACTAGAAATATTAATAATAAAAACTTCTAAAATCAACCACTTCACATTCACACTGGAGCTCAAATCTCAGTGTTTTAAAAACACCTTAACAAATAATAAGCTACTTTGTGTCACTGGAAATAAATAGGAAAATATTAAAATTACTTTCATGGTCAAAATGGGTCTTTCTACTACTTTAGAGAAAGCATTCTTCACTTAAAGCTGAAATATATTCAATTCGGTTTAGATTGTAATAAAATTCAAAGCATGTAATATCCTTTTACACTCCAAAAACACTTTTAAATAGTTTAAAATATTACTGACTTATTGCCTTTAATAGTGGCTGTTTTTCAGTTTCTTAGTAATTATGCACACTAATGTAGTACTACTACAACAACAGAAATTATCAGCAGAGGAGCAAGTAATAAAACAGTTATGGTTATTAATTTGCCCATACATAAAAAAAGACAGTATGTACTATTCTTTTGCTGCTCTCAAATGCTGTGTTTTGTGTTGTTATTTACATGGGAAGCTTCTTAGGTGCTGCATCTGAAAGTTGCTTCAGGACTTGGGAATGCTCAGAAGAAAATTAGGAATAACTGTGGGCAGAGCCTTGCTCGGAATGCGGGTGAAACGGCTCGTTTTCCTGCAGCCCTCCTGGCTGTCCTGCCATCCGATGGGTCATCACTCGGGACGAGGATCTCCTGTCAGCAGGAGAGTGCCGAGGAGTAACGGCAGGTCAATGTTGCTACAGCAGCTGCCCGCCGGCCCCGCAAAAAGCAATGAGGCACAGAAGGCTTTTAAAATGTCCCGCACACCTCGGCAGTATCTGGTGAATGGCTAAAAACATTCACCACTTTTCCAATGATAAGATAGGACGGACGCTGCAGTCCGTCCTAGGCGCAGGCCCTCGCATGGGGAGGGCTTTCAGGCAGGGAGAAAAATGGATCTAACGCAGACTTGTGCGCTTTAAGTTGGATAATTTAAACAATTGGAGTTTTGGAGAATGATGGTAGCTTAGGTAGACGTCAGGATGGGTCTAGTGTGGCTGACAGCCTGTCAGAGTCCATACGGAGCGAGTTCTTCCCAGTGCAGTTAATGGATGTCCCTGGGAGCAGCCACGTACGTAACAGCCCCATGTTCTGAGGCCCTTATTCCCAGGCTGGCCGAGGAAGATCATTTCACTATTTGTGAAAGAATTATTCAAAGCAATGCAGCAAAATAGCATGTCGTTTTGCACTCTGAAACATATCTGTTTGGCTGTGCTTAGGTTTGTTTTGTAGGCCTGGCAGACTGAAAGTTATAGCTGGGAATTTCCTGTAAAGGGATTTTTTCATTTTGTTTTGTAACCAAACTTTATTTGAATAGAAATAGTAAGACTGGCGTTAATATTATCAACATTATTTGAAAAATTAAAATTTTCCTTAGCAATGGCACTGATTACAAAACCAGGAGAGAAACTGCTGTTTCGCCAACATATGCAGTATGGAAAGACAAAATACTTTTCTTTGGTAACAGGCCCTTTACGGCTACAGGGTGTTTGGGCTGCCAGCAGTTGTTCATCAGAAACACTTACTGTTAAGATTTTACGTTAATAACTGCAATATTTCGTTAGGCATTATTTTGCAATACATCTTGCAAAAGCAGATCGGAGTGTCCCTAAATGAACAAGCCAGTGTCCTGTAAAGGCCTGGCCAGTAGCGAGAGGTCTGTGTTAGAGCTAGAGCCTCCTGCTCGCTGCGCAGCTCGGGCAGGCGGGAGCTGCAAACACAGCAGCGCCGGCGTGAGATGAAGCTGTTTGGCCACTGGGTGCCATCCTTGCTCCACTCTAAGGCTGAGTGCGGCGTAGGCTTTCGGTTAAGCTGCAAAATCCGGGGGAAAGAAGGTGATAGGGGTAGAGTTTCACCCTCTGCTAAGGCCCCGCGCACGGTGTCTTGGCGGGCTCTCCATGGGGTGGTGCAGGCGGAGGCCGTGGTGTCTCGGCAGGCTCTCCATGGGGTGGTGCAGGCGGAGGCCGCGGTGTCTCGGCGGGCTCTCCATAGGGTGGTGCAGGCGGAGGCCGCAGTGTGAACACAGGTCCTGCCGTGGCCTGGGCACCCCTGGCCCCATCCCGGTGTCTGCTGCTGCTCCCTGGAGGCAACAACCACGGGAGGGCTCCATTGCTGCGGGATCAGCTCATGTTTGGAGCTGTGGGTGTCATCCAGACATAGCTGTGTCTAACAGATATCATGTTGGAAGTATTTGACTACTGCAACCCTTTCAGGCTTTATTTATGGTATTGTTTCATTCTCTGCTCACAGAATTGCATCTTTTCCTCTAGCATGGAGTAAATGTGGTTTCCAAGGGAAAAATTATATCAGTAGTTCTGCTTTTTTAGTCTTTTAGGTTATAAACATTTTAAATGTATGAGAAATAGACCTCAGCACTTCTCTTCTTGCTCCAACTGCATGGGAATAGTGCAGATTGCACCCCAGGCACAAGCAGCAAGCTGAATATTTCATGAGGTCGTTAGGGTGAAATTTTCCATCTTCCTTTGCTTTGCAACAAGCTAAACCAAGACTTGAACACACCAAAAAACAGCTGAGAGCATCAGATAGCTTTGTTTTCCCAGGCCTCTGTGTTTCCCCAACCCGTGCACCCCTCTGCTTGGTGAGCTCACGTGTAGCAAGGAGCTTATGGACAAAACCATATTGAGTGTGATTTGGTTATCCCATATCACGAGGCACAACATGTAGAATTAACTCTTCTGAAATTGTAGTAAGTTGTTTTCTTCTGGTTTAATATCTGAGGCGCCCAGCAATGTCCCTGGGAATGGCCATCTACCATAGAGAACTGTCCCTGTGCAGGATCAGCTGAATGTCGCTCTGCAGTCTGCTGGTTATTTCCTCATTACCTGCAAAAATGAACCCAAAGAGCATGAAGTGCCTGTGTGCACCACCTCCCTGTGTGCCTAGGGAGATCATTGCTTAGAAAGCGATGCCAGCAAAAGCCCACTCCTCAGCTGCCACAGTTATAGACTTTGGTCTTAAGAATAATAGATGCTCAGGCCATTAATTGCTTTTATTTTATGTCGCTGTTCTTTTAAAATGGAATTTTCTTGTTCCTTTTATAGGCTGCCATATATTTTGTTTCTATGTACTAGGAAACAACTTCAACACTAAGGATTGATTTTTAGGAGCATAAATAATGTGTTTTGTGGCTTTTCTATTATAGTTCATAACAATTTTAAATGCAATATTTTTATCTTAGTAGTTTGTGAAATTTTTTTATTCCTTTTCATGGGTCTCATTTTGAAAAAGTAGCATGTTCAGGACAGATTGCCTAATCAGGAACATTTAAGATACTTTCAGCTTTTAACAATTTTAGGCTACCTTTGGAAACAGCAGGTGAAATACTGTAATGACCTTGCCATTTAAAATATAAAATTATGAGAAGACAAATCATTTTCTATCACACATATAGTTTTATGGCAAAAGCAAAAAGTAAATACCATATTTTTCTCCTAAGCTGCCAGTGCCTGATACCTAAATGCTATAGCTTTTTAGGTGATATATTGCTTAGTGACTTTTCTTGTTCTTATAACAGGAGCTGAGTATATAGCTTTCTAATGCCATGACGTTTCTCTTATAATTAAAGCAAATACCAGCATTCATGCTAAATGGTAATTACATTCAGCTTCACCATTAACAAAACATAACTCTTTGAAACAGGACTAAATGCAACTTTTTGTTCCACTTTTCGTGTTTAAACTACGTGCTATGCTATGAATTTGCTAACTGCAGATGAGGCAGCATACAAATACACACAGATTGTGTATTTGAGATCCTCATCTCCTGTTTCCATCTGCCCACCTTCGACTTGTGCCAAGGCCCTGCTCCTATTTCGTCCCAGTCTCCAGTGATGTGAATGTCCCTTCATGCTGTGACCTCCCTCAGAGGAGGGGGACAGTGACTGAGTCGGGCAGCCAGAGGCTGAGGGAGGCTGAATCCCGGAGCTTTGGGAGCAGCAGAGCTTGAGCAGAGCAGAGCCTCTCTGCTCCCGCGCACTGTCCCGGAGCAGCCAGGGCCACGTTTGGCCCAAACCTGTTTTGTGGCACCTCTGGAGACCGTTTTTTGTGATTTATTGCCAATCCTGGGTCATGGCCACCGGCAGCACGTCCAGCTTTGGTTTACAGTGAGCTCTCAGGAGGCACGTGGATCTTTCTCAAGGATGAAGAGCCTTGAAACTGGTTTGCAGGGTAAAAAGACTTCAGTGGGTAACGTTCTTGATTGTTTCTAGAAAGAGGAAATGAAGCTTCAAAACATTCACAAGGGAGCAAGCCTTTTAACTGGCCTTAAATCACTGAGGGGGGGAGCTTTAAAAAATAATCATAGTGTAGGTGGAATTTTAATTGCCTGCCCCTTCCTTGTATTGTCCTGGTCCTTTCATCCCCTCTCTTTTCCAGTAAGGAAATGTTGTTATTGCTGTTCATTTTAAGAAATCCAGTGGAATTTCTCCTGCAGCGCAGCAAAATTCCAGAGCTGGGTATGTTTTAATATTCCATATTATGAACATGTTTTATATCTTTGTAATTAAAAAAAAAAATGAAGTTTTAATGACTGCTCTCCTATAAACCCTGGACTGCTGCATTTCCGATCTGAGAAACTGAGGAGAGACAATGCCAGGTGCAGCCGGAATATTGCTGCAGCCCCACGACATATCATTTTTTTAACATTATTCAAATTAGTCCCAACACTCATAATTCTGTTGTTTCCTTTATTGCTGTTGTAAAGCAAATGGTTCTTTTATACAAATGTTATCTCCTGGCTATTAATTCCGCAGTTATTTTGGATTATGGCACTCCTGTTAAATTTAGGAGTGTTAAACCTCATAAATATTTAAAAGTTTCAGACTGACATGGGAAGAAATTGTTTTTGACTTGCTTTGTTAATATCCTGTTGTTCAGTTTATAATAGATTTGGAATATATTGTTATTTCTCCATTGTTTGACAAAGAAAAAGCCATTGCAGTCGAGCAACTGCTTGGAGTGTTTCCCCTGCACTGTAACAGGTCGGTGAGTGTTTGTTTCCAGTGCAAAGCAGCAAGAGAAATAACTGCCCTCGTTCTCCTTAATGGGGGGAAAGCATCCGTGAAAATTTTGCTCAGAACCCTTCCCCACTTCAGAGTTCACAAAAAGGCCACCGATGGTTTGTAAAGTGTTTTTGGAAAAGGAATTCCAAACAGATCTGCTTGGGACCGGGTACTGCTGCTGCCTCCAAATCTTGTTCCTTAAGCTTTGCTCGGGGCAGCAGGTAGTGCAAGGGGCGACCGTGTTTCTGCTGTCAGGGCGTCTTACGGCGAATGCCAATAAATGCAGTCATGGAGTAAACACAGGTATGCGTGCTGAGCATCCCAAAGGCTCTGAGCAGGAACTGAACGGTGCAGAAATCACCATTTTTGAAAGGCCAGGGAAGGGCAGAGGCTGCAGGCTGGTGTTTGTGTTTGCATTTCCTCCAGTTTTCAGCACGGGAGCCACCAGGCAGTCATGGTGAAGGAGCCTCCAGCCGCGGGAGCACGCGGGAGTTCCCCGGCGCAGAGCGGGGCCGGCTGTGCGGAGCGCGGAGCGCGGGGCCGAGCTGCAGCCGGCGGCTGCACCGGCGCCGGGGCCGTGCTGTGCTGTGCTGTGCTGTGCGCGGGCGTGCGGGCCCCGCGGCAGCAGGCGGCCTGCGCCTCCCGCCCGCGCTTGTACCGGCCCTCCTCCTCCGGTCAGGAACTAAAGAGACGCCCCGCTGTTGCACGGACAGGGGAAAACACAGGGGGTTCCTGTAGCATGCCTCCTTACTAAATGATCAGAATGTTTAAAATTATATTTTATTATTACAGAGAAGTATTTCTGTTGGACATTTGTTACTCTTTTTGGTTCTATGAATCCATGGTGTGCAGCGTTAGAGGAAAGGGCACTAGTATTCCTGTGGGTGTAAGGACATTTGGCTGGAGGAATTCTGCAGAGCTGTACAGTTGCTTTGCATTTCTGAATGGCAGCAATTAAAACGCACAGCTGCTGGCAATCCAGATGTTTCCTGCATTCGAGTCCTGTGATTTGCATTGGGATATGTGGCGCTGCTGGGGGAGCTGGAATGTGGTCAGGGTGCGCAGTGGAAACGCTCCACATGGCTCCGGGTGCACGTGAGCCTGTTACCCGCTCCCACCGGATTCCTTCTGGTGCTCCCCTGCTCCTCTGTTGCCGCCTGCGGGTCTCACACGGAGGTTTTATTGCCCGGCATCCAGATGAAGCCGGGGATGTGCCGGCAGGTCCAAACGGGGCCTGGGAGGCTTCTGGCAAAGGGCAAAATAAAAGACCTAGGTTTTGAGTCAGAATTTTCCCTTTGGCGTTTTCAGGCAGCAAACATCCCTCTGGTGTCAGAGCTTGGCATTGACGACATGCATTTCGATGACTTCTCGCTTGATGTGGATGCCATGATTACTGCGGCCCTGCGGATGTTCATGGAGCTTGGCATGGTGCAGAAGTTCAAAATCGACTACGAGGTAACGACGTGCCCCGCAGAGCTGCGTGCCGCCCGGGCCGTGGCTCTGCGTCCACGCGCGCGTCGCAAGGGTTGCGTGCACGGCTCGTGCTTCGCGTTGCAGACGCTGTGCCGGTGGCTCCTGACGGTGAGGAAGAATTACCGGATGGTTCTGTACCACAACTGGAGGCACGCCTTCAACGTGGGCCAGCTCATGTTCGCCATGCTCACTGTGAGTATCCGGCTACACACGCTCTCCCAAGGGCTTTCGCTGGCTTGCTGTCCTACCTGTCCGAACGCCTCCCCAGGCTTTGGTAGCTTCTCTAGTTATGACTGTATCCATTTACTGCGGATGGAAATACACACCGAATCAGGAGATTCAGCCTGAGGTGGCACGTGTTTGGCAAAACTTTATGATGTTTTACTGACAGTGATATCACAGGCACAGGAAAGTAACGAAAAGCAGTCCCAAGCAGTCTTGGAGGGAGCCTGTCATTACACATCCTGATCTTACAGTAATGTTTTTCTTTTGGAAGTCCTTCTTTGGGCATTTATTCCAGTCTCTTAAATCGGAAGCTACAAAACCATGGAAGGTTAGAATCACAGAAGTAGCAGTACTTATTGAGTTGATATATTTTACTTTATTTTCTCACATCTAAATAGTTGTAAAAGGTATTGCCTTAAAGCCTTTAAAGATCATCTTCCAACAAAGTCATTCGAGGGAATCTTGTGTCTTCATAGGATATTATAACACTGCTGGGTCTTATCAACATCCATCTCTATCGGCAGCTTTATCTCCTCCTGGGAAAGTAACTCCTGTTGGCAGGAACGGCACTTCTGTGCTCTCCCCTCCCTCTCCTCTCTCCCTGCACAACAGCAACACCTCCACATGGAAGAGTCCTGTTTAGTAAATGTCTAGTTACTAAATCCCTGTGAGTGTGTCAGTAAAAAGACTGGTAGTTTTGTAATGCTGAAGTTCTGGTTCATATGGCGTGGTAAAAGGAGCATGTCTTTACTTTCCATTTGGATTTGCTCTATGTCCAGATGAAAACAGAAGTTCAAATGTTTTCATTTTTTCTTCATTTTCAGTCTTGATATTAATTTTGATGCGGTTGGCCGGCTATCGAGAGTCTGAAAAAGGTCTCATGGTAGCATTTGTGCAGGCATTTCTTTAACTGTTTGAAATGAAAGAAGATTTTTTTTTTCTTTTTTTAGGACACCACTATGTGGTAGTTTCCAAGGAAGGGCCTTACCGATGCCAAGGCTCCTCTTTGATGGGTCTTTTGATTTAACATCCCGAGTGTTTCCCACCAGGGCACATTCCCTGGGCCGGCTGCTCTGCGCTTTGACCAAGCTGCATCAGCTACCAGCGTCGCAGCCGCCTCTGTGAGCAGAAACATCCCCTAGGTGGAGCTCAGAGGCCACGTTTTCCGCCGGTCCTGGTTCTGGGTGGGAAACGTTGCTTCCACCCATTAGCTCGTCCCAAGGTGACGAAATTGGCCTCCAGCAGAGAGAGGAAGGATCTGAGGGCAGCGACTGCGCAGCCGAGGTGGCCTCGCCAGGCCTGGCTCTTAACCCGCTTTGAGCGTGGCTTGCAAAGCGCGACTGCTGATGGCACCAGGACTGCCCCTGCTCGGCTCTTTCTTGCATGAACCGTCTGTGCCTCAGGTTTTTGTCTGTAAAAAAGAGAAAAGTGGGTCTTACTGTAACATAG
The DNA here is from genome assembly GCA_032273925.1 of Rhynchotus rufescens. NCBI lineage: Eukaryota > Metazoa > Chordata > Aves > Tinamiformes > Tinamidae > Rhynchotus > Rhynchotus rufescens. The sequence continues at coordinate 52,642 of JAVCKT010025202.1, read as the reverse complement.
CGGTGTCCAGTTTGTGCTCTAATTTGGCACCCTCAAAAGGCCCGGCTGAGATCCCATTTAAAGCAGTGGCAAAATTCAGCTGGGTTGAACAAGGCAAACAGCCACAATCCACAAAACTGAAACCAGCCATTTCCCTCCTCTGTCAGGTTTCTGTGTGTGTGAACATGTATTTGCTGTCTCCAGACCGGCACTGGAGAATCGTTAGTGCGGGGCTGAGGCTCCGCTCCTCTATTTCACACGCACCCAAGTGTTCCAGGCACAAGCGCTGGAACAAGGACTGTTCCTGTGAGTTAATGACATGGGATGAGAATAAACCACAGGACGTAGCCCCAACTGGCTTGTTCCAAATGCCTTTTTCTGACACACTTCATATCGATTTTTATTTTAAAAAGTAAAAATAAAAGAGTAAGTAGTATGAAATTAAAATCCCATCTGGTGTGCTAACAACAAAGCACATAAATGTGGGCAAGATGTAATGAATGCGATTCATTTCCTCACACGAAAGAATGACCTCCATAACTCACCGGAGACTCTGCCACTCCTGAGTTATGGGTCATTCCTTTGCTGGTGAAAATAAATTCTGCTGCGCCGTCGGCTGGCGTTAGTATTTTTGCTCTCTCTCTGTGTAAATTTACAAAACGGGGAATCATAATCTTCTCCTGCCTTGCATTATGTACAAAAGAAAATCCCTTTACCCTGTAACACTGTTTATAAATTAAATATTTTTATTAAATGAAATCCATTAGGTTTCTCTGTATATATATATATAGAGAAATAATACATATGTATATATTCTCCATGAGAAGATTTTTAAGTAAACTGTTGAAGTTATTCTTGAGATAGTTACTATTAGTAAATTTCTTAATCTTTTTCTTCTGTTTTTAATATAGGTTGTATCCTTGGGTCTAATCAAACCCCAAGTTTTAGGCTAACCCAAGTGTTAGGCTAAGGACCATTTATTGCAGCAATGATTTTCTATTATAAAACTTCTATTTTCAGGGGTTTATAACTCGGCCATGAACATTTTCTCTGGAATGAAACCTGGCACATGGCTTGTTGTCATGACAAATATAAGAAAGAAAAAATAAGAAACCTTAATTATTTTGTATTATATGACAGCAACATTTTGAAAATCAAAACAGAAAACACTGTATTTTTCATATATTTCTTCTATCTGCGTAGCTGTTACTGAAATTAAAATTTTTTACAGCAACACAGCTAGAAATGAGGAGAAGCTCCTTCCTAGCAGTCAAGCCACTCTGTACGTTTGTGTGTGTGTGTGTGTGTGTGTGTGTGTGTGTGTGTTCTGTGCGAGTGAAACCTTTTTCTCTCAGTTTCGATTATCTTTTTTAATATGTGAACTTGGAGTTCTGCTCTAAAGCCCTCCTAGCAAGTCTTGGAGTTCTGCTCTAAAGCTCTCCTAGCAAGTCTTGCACTTCTTTAATGTTAACGTAAGGGTCTTCCTGGGCACCTGGGGGGTCTCGGTCCTTGGCAGTTAATACTGCCTAAGTATTAACAGCCGTAGAGCAGATCACGGAAGCGGGACTTGGATTTGAATAGGAATTTGCTGAATAGAATTTATGGTCTTCCAGGCTACTAGCAGCATTTTCATGTGGTGTTTCAGGACCTGACTCGTATCTCTGAGATGGCTGGATGTTCCTAAAGCAGAGTGAGGCCTTAAGATCTCACTAATACTGTCTTTGACCACCCAGCCCTCTTTTTCCCAGTGGGTAAAATTTTGCTGCACTGAAAATTAGTGGAATTCAGGATTTTTCTCAATCTAGTGTTCAGTCTAGGTTTGGTCTTCCTATAAATATATATTTCTTTTATGTGTTTCTTTCATAGTAACTAGATCTTGCTCCTAAGTAGAGAGCATGGTTGAGACTGGCAGTGCAGAAAGAGGAATGATGACTTCCTCAGGCAGTGATGTTTGCAGGCAGTGCTACCTTCCCTTCATCCCGAGTTGGAGAACCAGACTGTTTCTCTCCAGGGCAGGATGCTCGGAGCAGGGAGGCGGTTCCTCACTCTGGCTGCAGCACCAGCCTCGCGCACGCTCTGCCCGGGACGCTTGATGTGACTGGCAGCAGCAGTGTCTCCTCTGTGGCAGGAGGCAGCTCTGGCAGAGAAACTGCTCTGGCAGCTGCCCCTGAGGAGAAATAGAGGGAGAAGAAAGTGCTACTAGGATCAGGTCCGCTCATGCCAGGCACATCTGGTCCGAGTCAGCTGTGGGGAGTTTCAGTACGTTGAATTCTAAAATGTTCCCTCAAACTCAAGCAGATATCTGCAGCAGAATTATCTCTTGTGAGACAAAGTCTCGTCGTATCATGTCACATTGTGTCACGGAGAGACGATCTCTTAATAGATTGTAATGGTTAAACAGATTATATTGTAGCTGGTGTCTTTTATGGGTCTTTTGATTTAACATCTCAAGCATTTCCTACAGCAGGAATTACGTAAGACAGTCACCTCAGGACCAAAGAAATCCATGTCAAAGGACTTCTGTTGATAATTTCATAATCAAATGAAATTTGACTTGTTTTGCTCTCTCAGGAGATTTCGGCTCCTGTCTTAGTGTGTGGGGTTTTTTTTTCTATTTTCAGCTCTTTTCCCCTCCAGTGGCTTCTGGGTAGTGGGGAAATGGCATGTTGGAAATGCAACAGAGAAATCATAGATCACTCCAGGGACATTATCTATTCTGCTAACCATCTAACATACTGCAGGGAATACAATATGACAATAAAGCATTTATTTTCTCCTTACGGAAAGGTTTGTGGTATCAAAACAAAGTTGACTGTTACTCAATGGACTTACATTACTCATCTCCTCTGCTTCTGATAGCTACAGCTGCTGTTTTTTCTGTCCTCAGACAGCAGGATTTCAGGAGATTCTGACTGAAATTGAAATCCTCGCTTTGATTGTGGGGTGCTTGTGTCACGACCTTGACCACAGGGGAACCAACAATGCCTTCCAAGCCAAGTAAGTTTTCAAATTCTTATTACTTTCATTTGTTTTTTTCCACAGAAGAGCAAAAGGTGATCAGGATAAAGAATGACATGTTAATTCCAGGCCTCCAAGGTCAGATTCTTACATCACTTAAATGAAATCTTGCTCTTTGTATATTTTTCAGTTATAATATGATTTTTATTCTAGTCAAGGCGTGTAGGACTAGTTCTCACAGCCCTGACGTTTTTTTTACTCTCCCGGGTGTTTCACTCAGACACATAGTGACATAGCAGGTTAGTAGGTTTGTCAGTCCTCCTCCTTAGTGGGAGGCAAGAGAATTCCCTTAACCAAAGTCAAATTGTGCCCAGAATCTGTGCTTCAAAGGTAGCAAGAACTCCCCCTTGGCAACATCCTTGCTCAGCCCAAAGCTGCAGGGCGAGAGCTGCAGGGTCTCCCAGGTCTCCTGGGATGGCCTGGGCAGTCAACAAAACACCACCACTATGGAGAAGAATTACAGGTGACTGACAGCTCCTGTTCTGCAAACAGAAGCTGTAGCTTTTACAACAGCAGCTGTGATTTATTCCTGTAATTTGACTTACAAAGTTAAGCATCATTTTTCCTAATTCATCTTCAAGGTTCGATCCTGCCGTTTTGTATGATGGAAGTCCCGGTGTAAATGATAGGAGCAATATCACAGTTGTCTGAAACGGCGCTGCTATGTTCCTCAGTGCAAGGTCTTCTAGGGTTGATGCTTCCAGACCAGTTCTCTCCAATATAGCTGCCCTGGATAATTAAATATCAGTATGTTGTACTCCTAGGAGACTCTTTTCTGTTTGTCTCTACCATAATCTCTGCTGCTCATTTCTTTGGAAAGAAAACCCATCTTGTTGCTTTAGTGGCAGAGTGAAGTCACAGTGAACATTAACTGCCCTTACCATCCAGTCCTGCTCCCTGGGCTTCCTGGCAGTTCTCAATTCCATAATTACATTCCATGGTGTTTTTGTCCTTTAAACTTGGAAAACCCATCTGCTCTTTGCATTTTGAACCCAATTTTGTTTGAGACAGTAAATGTATGTAGCAAAATACCTTCTAAGGAGATGTTAACTTTCCTTTTATATTTGTGTGTATATATTTCATTTCACTTCTGATTTTTAGTTTACCTTAGTATTTTTTAACTACTGTGCTTTATGGACTGTGGAGAGAGGTGCTCGGTGACACTTGAAAAGTTTTTTTGTATGTGTGTTTGTTTCAAATCCACTGTTATTACATCTACTCGGAACAAAAATACAAAGCCTTAAAATAAAAGATGGTCCCTGCCCCAGGCACGGGTTACAGTTTGTCTTCCCTGCAGCACCTCTGCTGCCGCACCACCAGGCATTTGTGAAAGCTGCATTCCAGGATTTCACGTTCCAGAATAATCCTTAGTTTGCCGGCCACATTCAGCAAGGCCTGGACCATTAGCGCCCGGTGTCTGGCTTGAAGGGAGTGCTTTGACTTTTGAGCCGTCTCTGGCGCGGCGGCTGCGAGGGCGAGCGGCTGCTCCGCGGCGCGCGCCCCGCGGGTGAGCGAGCGGCCGCCGACCGCCGTGCTGTGTTGCAGGAGCGGCTCGGCGCTCGCGCAGCTCTACGGCACCTCGGCCACGCTGGAGCACCACCACTTCAACCACGCCGTCATGATCCTCCAGAGCGAGGTAAGGGCAGCCTGCCCGGCTCCCCGCCAGCTGCCGGGCACCGGCAGCCAGGCCAAGGAGAGAGCGCCCGCACTGCCTCTTAATGCCCTCTCCTGAGTTGTTATTGACTGGTTACCACAAAGGTCACCACGAGCACAAAATTAAACAGCTGGGAGTGCTGCTCATACGGCCCAGATGTTGTATCTGTCTGGAGCAGCAAGGAGAACAGACCCTAATGAAGCGGCCAGCTTCTGCTTGGTGGTCTTGCATAGATCCTGCCCAGTGGCATGAGAGGAGAGGAGCTCTTACCTTCCACAGCTGCGTGTCCAGTCTATCACAGTCAGCCTCTCCTGCGCCAATCTAGTATTTTGTCTGTTCTTCTGTAATCAGTATTTTCATAATGGTATTGAATTAGTTGGCTAAATGCTGTTTTTTACCGTTACTGTCAGCGTTGCTGTGCAGTCCAGAGCACAGGAGCTGCTTTGCAGCAGGGAAGAAGGTGCCTTTGCCTCCTTTTTGGTGTTGCAGGTATCAGGCATGGGATGCTGACTGTGACTCTCGTATTCAGTTTCTGGACTTTATGTTAAAAATATAGATGTGGAAAAAGCAAGCTCCAACATCTCAAATAGCATTTTAAATAATCACTTTGATCCCCATAGCTTAGGCTAGCTTATTTAGAAGGTGATAATTGGAATTAAATGGCTTTTTTGTACTAGCAAAGGAAGGCATAACAAAAAGCTTGAAAGTTGGAAGTTAAGCAAAGCAGTTAAGAATAGGGAAAAGGGACTTAAAAGAGAGATTTCAGCTGCTGGAAGAGATCTTTTCGCAGCTAATCAAAAATGTTTTTTTTTTCTTTTTCCCTGTGATATACTCCAGCTTCCTTCCTAGGTATAAAATACTACTTCCCTGAAACACAGGTCTTCCTCTTTGATCATCAAGCATCTTCTCCAGGTCCTTATTTCTAGACCAGAAAATTAATCCCAGTGGGATTTTTATCCAATATTTGTTAGTGAAACACAACATCCATCAGTTTGGAGTAAGTGTAGCATTTCATTTATGTGAATTTAGTCATATGTGACTAGAATATTAGTTTTGCTGCTTGTAGTTTGTTTTCTGCAGGGTTTATTGGAGAAAAATCTAGGATCTCTGTCCCTTTCTTTCAGAAATTCAGTTACAAAAGCAACTTCCTGCTTCCAACTATCAATACTAAATAATTTATTTCCTTTTGTGCTGGCTACGGAGCATCCTCCAAGCTATTAATCCATGAGTCCTTAAAACCTCATGTACTGGGGCCACAAAGGGCTTCCACAGTGCAGCCGACTGCTGTTTTTCAGGCTGTGCAGTGAAGGTTTCTATACCCTGTAAAACAACTTCATAACATTCAGGACGAGCAAAGATACTGTTTTGAATGAAAAACTGATTTAGTGTCCTGGACTGCTCTGCCAGCAGTTAGTGTGCCTGCAGGCAGCAGCACAGATAAATCTATTAGGAGCACAGCACAAAAGCTGCAGTGCACAGCTCCCCAAAACATATAATAAGAGGGAAGATTGAGATGTATCCATAGTTTTTGTCCATAAACTGAATCTGTGCAGAGTCAGATCAAAGAGTAAATCTTTGCTCCAGAGGCTATAATTTCAGCAGAGTTTAGAAGAGTATCCAGCGTACTTGATTGCAGTGGTCAACTCTTCCACCCCAGTGTAATCTCAGTAGTATTAACATTATTATTTTGTCATAGTTTTGCCATGAATCAGAAGAAGCCTCTGCTACAGCGAAGCAGTAGACTAAAGAGTCAGAAAACCTTTTAAAAATCCATATTGATTGCTAGCCCTTTACCTCCTTTATCTCTTTCATTACAGGGTCACAACATCTTTGCTAACTTGTCCTCCAAGGACTACAGTGACCTTATGCAGCTTCTAAAGCAATCGATATTGGCAACAGACCTCACTCTGTATTTTGAGTAAGTATTGGCATTTTTGGTATTTGACAAATGAAAATTCAAAAACTGTTCTCTAATGACCTATTAAATCCCAATAAGGATATATAATATGAGAAATTACTGTTCAGTTGTGGTTGAAGAGATTTACTCTAATGCTTAGTGTATCTTAGGCTAATAGAAATATCTCAAGTGTCCAAATAAGTTTTGCTTTAATGCATAGCATGTTTGCAGAAAGAAAAGGCAGAAGAAGCCATAGGCTTCTTCAGAGCAATCCCAGGAATCAGCACAGCCCTGTAATTCCTTCATTGTTTCTGTGATAATTTCTTTTGGCAATTAGATAATGAAGAGTGTTTTCTAATTTGAGTATTTTATAAATCTGACATTGTTATGCTGGGCACTGAAATGCAGGATGTGAAAAGCCACGGCTGCCTGTCCCAATAGCACGTGTAGTTGGTACTGATTGCTCAGGATTAGGCTGATTTAAAGTTTATGTGCCAGCTACTCTCGGCCACTAAAATTTTCATTGTTGCAATATTTATATCCGCTGGGGCCATCACCCCATGAACCTGTATGAGAGAAATGAATTCTGTTTTCTGCTTGTGTGACTTTGCATTATGCTAGCAAATTTTGTAATGTGAAACCATTTTATATCTTGTTTCATAAAACATAAAGGATTAGATATTATCACGTAGTCCCTATCTATCTATTCTAGTTGCCATCATGAAATCCATTACAAAAGGACCCTAAAGCAGGAGTCAGGAGTCACATAATGCAGTCAAGGAGCAGAATAATGCAATGTGGCCCATTTAAAAATTTGTCTCAGGTAGTGAGCAGTGATCCCAAAGGTGTCCCATGCCTGGCCGCGTGCTTAAAACCACCTTCAGACTGCACTTGGAAATGTGCATGTCACACTTTTGAATATGAAATGAATGGGAAATGGGCTATGTTTGGTACGTTGCTATTTTGTGGTGATGTTGGTATGTTGATACATTGGAATAGAAAATACAAGACTCAACCCTCTCCTGTTAGAAATCTAACTAGATTTCTACATGATGAGGGGATGGCACAGACGCTTAGGAGATGGGGCTCCTGACTGTCCCTCAGAAAAGAGTGATTCTGTTTCCAGGTCTCCTCTGTCTCCTGGACAAGCCCTCAGAGCTTGGGTGGGCTCTGTTCCACCCTGTGTGCAGCCAGAGCCCTTGGATTCTCAGTCTGCACTGCTGTAAAAAAATATAGACCAGGATAAGCCAAAATGTTGATACCTAACATCTGCCCATATGTGTTAATATATTCTGACTCGTATTTTAATCAGGCTTTGAAGAACGAAGTAAGATTTTCCAGAAGACAAAGCAGGGAGCCAGCAGAGTGATCTAGTTTCTAGTTTATAAAAGCTACTAACTCACAAATAACTGTACTTAGATATCTGAAAAAACTTCACTATTGAGAGTTTAAAAAGAAAAAAGAGGTGTGTGTGGGGGGAAAAAATGTATTTTGCAAGGATAAGCAAAGACAAACGTGCACGTTTAGGGTTCAGGGTTATTGCTACTGTCTGTATGCCCACTAGTGTAGTCAAATATTTCATGCTTCCATGGAAGACTGAACTTTTGGAATCTTTTATATCCTCGTCGGGCAAAACCATAAATACAATCTCTCTTTTACCAGGCAGCTCTGACACTGATGACAGGCAGTTATAGAACATGGTTGGAAATTAGTATGTTTTGCCTAAAGGGATTGTCAGTGTAACATCTTTAACAGCAACGTGCGGGGCGTCAGGGTTTTACACTGTCAGGAGAAGAGGGCTTCTGCTGCTGCACTGCCCGGGAAGGGGCTGCTCCCTCCTCTGACGCGCTCTTCTCTTGCAGGAGAAGATCTGAATTTTTTGAGCTTGTCAGCAGAGGTGCTTATGACTGGAATATTAAAGACCATCGAGAAATGTTTCGGTGAGTACCATTATTTCTGGCTTTCTGGTTGTTTCAAGGCATAGCTGTATTTGCTTACAAGCAAAATTCTAAGGGAGAGAAGACTGGAAGTCTAAGTAAAGGGGCTTATTTTAAAATTAACAAGTGGTTTCTAAAGATTGTGAAATGAGCACAAAAGGACTCAGTATGGCCTCACCTTTTTCATTCCTGTTTCTGCCTTTCATGGTCTGTGACCTGTTTTCATCCCTTTCTCCCAGCCTTACCAGTTACCTCCCAGCCCCTTCCCATCTTTCTGCAGAAGGCACCCATGTTCTGCCTCGGGAATCGAGGACCCTTCCTGCCCCTTTCTCTTCCCTTCCTCACCTCAGCCACGGGCCAGTCTTCCCTCTCTCCTGGTCTACATGTGGGGACTGGCAGATGCACTGTCCTCTTGTTGCCTTCAGAAATGGCCTGTGCCTGCCCACCCCAGGACAGCTCAGGCACTACTGCACATCCCACCTAAACACCTCCCACCTAAACGTAGTCTTTGGCACATGCATATCTGTGTCTCAGTTTACCTCAAACTTCATTAAAGTTGTGTTTTCCTTTTGCTCTTTTAGTTGAAATAGTGACTATTTCTATTTTTCCATATCATTTCACTCAGCCCTAATTTTAGATTTGGGCAATATATTTGTTACTTCATTTTCAATGCCCTTGTTCCTCATTTAAACTTTCTCAGACTTTTATCTGCATCATGTACTGTACATAAACGCTTTCTACAGCTGAATGGTTTCTTTCTTCCAATGCATATAAAACATGGTTGTAGCCAGGTATTAAACTACAGTGGAACAGTCTTGCTCATACAGTAAATCTTAAATTTTTATTGCAGATGAGCAGTAGAAACTGCTTAAACAGTGTCTGGGATGCCTCTTATGGTTATAGGTTCTCTTGCTACAGCAGGCACTTACAAATAGGCAAATAAATTAATCCTGTTTTCAGGTATTATTATATAATAATAATACCCTTACTTGTATCACGTGAGGCACATGCTGTCAGGTATATTACCTAAATTAATATGACTATGACTAGCATTAGGAGTACTGCAAAATTAGCAGTACCCTTTATTTCTGGTGTGCACAGGACCAAAACTTGGTCTCCTCATGACCTGCAATGCACGATGCTGCCTAGGCACAATTGTGATGTAAAAGCAAGAGTGAGGGTGGAGATTTCAAACATGTCATTCTTTTCTGGAGAACAAGGAGGTGCCTGGGCTGACACTTTATATATATAATTATTTATTTATGCATCCAGAACTGAGTTGTTCAGAAATCCAACAAAGGTTGATTCAGCTTGTATTGTTCATTTCTGTTTTTCAGATCAATGCTAATGACAGCCTGTGACCTTGGAGCAGTGACCAAACCGTGGGAGATTTCAAGACAGGCAAGTCATGATTAATAGCAGGGCTGGGAAGAGGCGGGACACATGGGACAATATTCCCAGGGCCCCATCTTACAGGGGACCAAAACTGCAATCAAGTTACGGCAGTATTAATGCTGCAGAAAAAAAGAGGGAGGTTTATTCCAAGGAATGGTTTATTGCATAATGGGTTTGTTTGCAGTGCTGGTGAGCAGTATGGAGGCACCTGAGAGATCTGGTTTGATAACCCTTCTTTCTCTTGCAAGCCTTTTAAATCTGTATTTAAAAATGGACAGATTAAACAAAGTATTAGCCATATGTAATTTGCTTGCTGGGTTTGTCCCAAAGCTTTTCCTTCCAGTGTAGATGGCAGCGACATCATCCCTAAAGCAAAGGCACCAGCAGATTATCCACAGGCCTTGATTAACATCAAAGCTTCAGTTTTTAAGAGAAATGTGCTAATTAGCACAACAGTGACAGGAACACGGCCAGTGCAGTATACAGCCTTATTTACATCCTATGCTTAAAAGTAGCAAAAACTCAAGCTTTTGCTGCTGCTACATAACACGGAGGTGCAGCGCTTGCTACAGCAAGTGACCAAAAGCAAGAAAGGGAGCTGCTGGCTTGCTGCTCCGAGGCTCTCCAGGAGCCCTGCCCCTTGCCACACGGGTTCCCCACTCTCAGGCATCCTTCCTTACTCCACATCCATCGTTAATCATTTCCTCTTTCCCCTTCTAATAATACTCCACCGTGTCTTCAGGTCCAGAACAAGTAGGGAGGCTATGTTGGGAAGTGGGAGTTTTGAGGAATATGCCACCTCAACCAGCAAAGGGAAAACACAGCAGTGCAGTTCAGTGTAGGTGAGGAGCTGGCACAATTTGAGTAGCTTTTTAACAAAAGATTGTTTAAAAAAATGGTGTGGAGAAGCTAGACAGGAGAAGTAGTGAGAGAGGAGTAGCCAGATATGCTGGAGAATGACAAGGAAGATAAGAGAAGCAGCTGGAAAGGACTCGTTCTGAAAGGTGTACGAATGTAAGTAATTAAATGGGACTATAATTTTATTTACATTTAAGTATAGGCTAAAGTCATAGATTGACTAACAATTCATGGTCCTAAAATTATGTAAGAAGAGCTCTAATCTTTATCATGATTTATGTTTTAGGCAGCTGAACTGGTAACCAGCGAGTTTTTTGAACAAGGGGACAGAGAAAGATCTGAACTCAAGCTCACACCTTCAGTAAGTTTTTATCACTTCTGAAATAGCTACCTACTTGGGTAGGGTAAGAAGATACCATAGCATTCATTCAGGAAAACAAATTGTATGGAAAGAAATATCTTGTAGTAAATAAAGGCTCAGTCCAACAAGCAGGTGCATTTAGAGCCACTTATAGAGCTGTACTATTAACTCAATTATATTTGTAGTAAGCTCTTCTCTCTATCTTCTGTAGCTATTACCAAAACTATTCTACCTGTTGATTTTCTAAACCAATAAGTATATTTCTAATACAGAGTATTCAAACCAAAAATCACAAGAAATCAAAAATCAAAATGAAATCAAAAGTTTCAGGTTTACTTTATGCTGCAGACATCTAGTGTTTGTATTATTTGATGTATCAGATGCTGAAAAGGCATTGCTGTAAGTATATAACAATATATAACACTGGATGGTAAGTGGAAGACAGGCAGCTGAGTACAAACTACCAAAAAAAACTAAGAGGAAGAAAAGTTTCATAAAGGTTTGCTGTGAGTGATTTGAAGAGAAAGTCTTACCCAGGTTAAACATCTCAGAAGGTTGACAAACAGTTATGTAGATGAAACAGGAGAGAGGAAACAAAAGTTTTCTAAAGAATTGAACTTACGGATGTTTGTGCTTCTACAAGTAGGCAGTTCTGGAGGTTCAGACTTGTTCTTGCTGTGGCAGTACTTGCACATGAGCACGATGCCTGTAGACAGATAATGAAGTCAAAAAAATTAGTTATTCAGTTTGAAGTAAACAAGACTTAGCTACAAAAAAAAAAATGGTTTTGTGCATATACAAAGTTGGGGAAACTAATGGATTTCTCTATAGTTGTTCTGTGGATGCATCTTCCCCATAAAGTGTAGCTAAAATCCAGTAGCACCATCATCAGTCAGTCACAGCACTAATGATTCTGGGACCAAATCTAGTCCTGAGTAACTGCAGGTTCCATTCCCTTTAATGTGTCCCTTTCCTACCATATATATACGCAGCAGTTACAAAGTGTGTTTCTTACAGTAATAAAGCATATAAGTAATTTCTTTTTTTCAACACATACATTGACACCCAGGTCTAGCAACCTTAACAGTTATTTTGAAACATGCTATTATATACTGCATTTTAGTCATACTGTGAACATGGTAGAAGTGCAGAGAAAGCCCAAAGCCAGTGTTTTCCTTAGATCCCTCATATATTTCCCCCAATCAGCACCTAGCAGCCTAGCTGGCTGGGCGAGGAGGAGGAAGGTATTGCTAGTGCAGCCACAGCACCTCCTCCCTCCTAGGAGCCTTCTCACTCTTCCTTGGGGCTCTTCAGTTCATACCAGGGAATTCAAAACCCAGTCCAGATTCTATTTTTCATATCATTTCCTCTTCAAAATTTATCCCCCTCTCATTTATTACACAGTTAGACCTATAGAGCAAGGTTCCAACTGTAAGAATTCAGCCAGACATTCAGCACAATTATATTGAGTTTCTGGAAGACAGAGGTCCTAGAAAAGTGAGTTATATAACCTAGAGGAGATAGGCCCAGAATCAGAAAGAGACAGAAAGCTTTAAAACCCAGACATATTTACAGAATAATGAGACATGAGGTGGGCCAGTAGAGAAGGCCTAAGATGCTGTAGCAGTAGTGGAAGGTCCCAGAGGAAACTCACCTTCCTAACTTATTTCCCAGCTCCTTCCATGGGGCAGCGCACCAGCAGCTGGGCCTCCTGGTCACGGGCTCTGGCCTCGGTGGCTCCCTCGCTGGGTGGGCAGCTCCGCTTGTAGGGGCCGCACACGCTGGCACCCCACCTGCCCCTTCCCAGGCTGGTGGCCCTGCCAGCAGGGGCTGTAGGAGCAGGTAGGGAGCTGGCCCCATCCGCACGGTGCATTTTGCTGGTCTGGGAAGCGCTCTGCAAGGAAAAGGAAACTTGCATTTAAAGGAGTCTACTTCACATTTCTGCAGCTTTTCACCAGCTGAAATGCAACTGCAGAGCATTTGTTTTACATTACAAAATTGTAAAATTTAAATACATTCAGCCTACAAATTTCAAAACAGGAATGAAAAAGTTTATTTTTCATGCCAGACAGCAGTAAGGCGGCTGCTGCAAAGATTGACTGTGGTTTACAAAGTGTTCTGTTTATGAGAATTTGATCATAGCTGCAGAGTGCTGAATGATGCGTCTGTAAAATACTCTGGTGTAATAAAGCGTGACAGTTTTGTTCCCTTCTCAATTCAGGCCATTTTTGATCGGAACAGGAAAGATGAACTACCCCGGCTGCAGCTGGAGTGGATTGATAGCATCTGCATGCCTTTGTATGAGGTAATTCTTACTTACTGCTCATGTAGAGTCGGGAGAGGAGTGGCAGTGTCTGGAAGTGCGATGTCCTGCCTTGGTGCTGCGTGTCCTTGGGCATGGGTGCGTGAGACCTAAAGGGAAGGTCAGGCTGAGTCGCTCCTGGCTCCTTTCTGAACTGTTACTGGACACTGTAGGCCAGCGCTTTAAGGTCAGTGACAAATGATGTGTGGTTCAACCTGCGTCCTGTTTAAGAGAACAAGCTCCGAGTTAATCATTCATCCACGCAGCTTGTTAGGTGCTTGGAATAAATCACAAGTCTGTAGGTCCCAACTCACTAAGGCTATGACTGACCAAGCTGATGTTTCTCTGCTTTGGATTAGACCAGCTTCACAACTTGACTCGTGTAACACAGGCATCACCATTTTGACTTTCTCTCCCTTATCTGTATCCAAAGCAAAGCTCTGCAGGCAGGATGATAAATAGAAAATAACACTGCAGAAGCTTTCACCATCAATAACAGTGTCAGGCAGCATCCTTCCTCTTCCCCACCCACCCCACCAGCCAGCTGTATGCCCCAACCCTGCCATTAAGTCTTGGTGCTTGCAAGGGCCCGGGGCTGTTCTCACGGCAGGAATGCCGGGAACTCCCGACGGCTGCAGCTGCCCGGAGCAAGGAGAGCTGTGCACCGAACCCGCTGGAGGCGCCTTGTGCCGCTGAGCCCACCTGCGAGCAGGGCCTCCGTACGCACCGGGCGGGCACTCGTGGGGCCACTTCTTCCTCTTTCTGAGCCAGCTCCCTCACCAACAGCAGCTCGGGTAAGAAGGACCGTGCACCTCCACTGCCCCGTACCCTGGGGTAGCAGTGAAGAGACTGCCTGGCACTGCTGTGTGAGGTACCCACACGCTGTTAACAGCCAGGTTCCTGCCCCTTCCCCAGGAGAGATCAGGCCTTGTCACGGCAAAACATTGTTTGAAAGCCACAGCTGTACAGTTTAAATACAAAGTAAGCACAGAAGACCCATGGAAAACCTGCATTTCTTTAAACTACCAAGCTCATTTTGGACGTTAAACGAGGCTGGGAATTTATCCCAAGGATAAATTGGAAGAAAATTCTTTAAAAAAACAACCTTTCAATGTAACAATTCCTCGAGAATGCATATTATACCAGAATTCATGATTTCCAATTGCATGTGCACAGTAAAGGAGGAAGAGCTGATAAGGAAGCCATCATACTTACAAAAGCATCATACCATATAAGCATAGCATCATACTTATAAAAACTCTATGTTTGACATAAACATTTGACACATTTTGCTATCAAAACTACATCATTAAACTACAGAGAACAAAATCGAGGCTTTTGCAGGTAGCTATTCCTGTATGAGAGAGTAGAAGCACTGGCTGCTGGCGGCAGCCGCGTGTGCGTGATGGGACACGTGCCCAGAGCAGCCAGCGTCCAGGGAGCTTCGGCGCTACCTCCTCCTCCTCGTGTAGCAGGTCCCCCCTCTGCCTCTCTCTCCTCGGAGTAGCTAATGACAAGGTGGTTTTGCCCCAACAGTCTCTTTTATCAGGGAGATGTCTATAGGCCTCTACATATGCACACGCACACACGCCTCTCCTTTTCGTGCAAGAAGGTTTACAAGTGACCTTCAACTCCTCAAGCTCTGTGCATTTTCCATGAGGAAATCCTGTCTTACTGAGCACTGGAGACAGTCCAACCCTGAAGAAGGTCAAAGAGAGGATATTCTGCATGAGCTAACACAAAGTTTGACACCAAATATAGATAACAATGAGCAGAGAGGCCATCACCCATGCCCCTACCTGTCTCCCCTGTCCCATCTCCAACCCCAAACCATTGTGTGAAGGGGCTCCCTAGGCCTCGCTCCACTCCTGGCACCCGGCTCTGCTCCCTGACTCGCCCCACACACATGGGCCACCAGGGACCAAAGGCACCGCCACTTGCAAAGTACCCTGGTAATCAAATCTGTTTTCTCTACACTTTGTATTAAAGGATTGTGAAGATAAAAGCTTTCCAATCTTTTGTTCATTGCTCTTTATTACACTTGGGACATTATAATTTTATTGCATTTACTTTGTTACTGCAGTGATCGCACATCAGAGCATCTTTATGTGGTAGTGGCTTTTGCCCTGGGTAGCAGAACAGCCATCCACTTACTCTGAAGCTCTTAAGTTTAGTTAGGGATTTCAGTTACACCTTCCCACCTAACACTTGCTCTTCATTCAGAAGCGACAGCAAGGAAAGTGTTCATCAGCAGAGATAAGAAACAAGTTTAGCAGAATAATCATTTATATGAAATAATATTTTTTTTTTTTTTGGAACTGTAGAGTTCTAAATGCTTCTTTAGTATGAAATTATCACCCCCTTTGGGGAGGCTGGAGCACTCTATAAAGGAGGAATGCATGCAGCTAAAGCAGAAATGTAAAAGCCCACAGAAAATAAAGCACTGGCTGCACTGCCAGCCACATTCACAGTACAGATAATGGCACCTGCAGCTACCAGCCATACACGTTTGTGCAACAGAAACACAGGAGTTGGACCATAAAGACAAAGCATTTTTCCAGAGCTGCAGGAAGCAGCCTTGGAGGCTGAGAGCATTGACACCCTCAGAGCCCTGTCCCGGGCTCTGTGGCCCACACGGCACCCAGGAGACTCCGTCCCAGCTTTCCTCTGGCTCCAAGGAGGTTTCTCTGTGGGACGCAGACAGAGAGGCAACGCACAGATCTCTTTATCATCAGTTTTTCTCACAAACAACATCAAAGTGTCAGCGATTCCCATCAAACAAAAGAGGGAAGAAGGAGCCGGGCTCTGTTCAGAGCATTGTGGGCAGAGACAGGAGCGCCCTGAATAGCGGGGGCAGAGGCCGTGCACTCTGCTCTGCCCACATCAATACCCAGTCAGGTAGTCAGCGACACGACAGCAGCTATTCAGATTTAAGGGAGATGGCTGTGGGGGAGATAAAGCAGCTCACGACTTGTACGTGCCTGAGAATGCCCTGCTCACCTCTGCCTTGGTGCTTCATTGAGCTGCTCCAATTTAATGCTATTTTTAGTGCTGGTTAAGATTTTCTTGGGTATGAAGAGCTTCAGACATATCACAGAACATGCAGAAGGAAATCTGCATCGTTGGATCCAAGAGCCTAGGAGAAATTTGGGAAGAACAGAAACATCTAGGTTTATTCCAACAAGTACTTGCCATTTTCTAGACTGACTGTGGCGAGACAGTCAGCGTCCTTCCTTGCCGCGCTGCTTGACGTGCTCAGAAGGAAATGTGCTTGGCGGGT
>JAVCKT010025202.1:0-19655 GCA_032273925.1 Rhynchotus rufescens | reverse complement strand
GCGGGATCCTCCCGCCGGCCCCTTCCCCGCGCGGCGCCGCGGCCGCCATCGCCCGTTGCCACGGCGGCGCCGCGCGGTGCCAGGGCGGCGGGGGCGCTTCCGGCGGCGCGCGGCGGCCGTTGCCGCGGCAGCGCGGGCACTTCCGGCGGCGCGCGGCGGCCGTTGGGGCCGGGCCGTTGGCGGCGGCCGTTGGGGCCGGGCCGCTGGCGGCGCCATGGCGGCGGACGGCGAGTACACGGCGGTGACGTACGGCCTGATCCGCAGCGGGCGGCTGGCCGAGGCGGCGGCGCTGCTGAGCGCCGAGCTGCAGCGCAGCGGCCGCTCGCGGGGCGGCCTCTCGCTGCTCGGCTACTGCTACTACCGGCTGCAGGAGTTCGCGGCGGCCGCCGAGTGCTACGAGCAGCTGGCGGCGCTCGAGCCGGGCCTCGACGCGTACCGGCTGTACCGGGCGCAGGCGCTGCAGCGCGCCGGGCTGCACGGCGAGGCGCTGCGCGCCGCCGCGCCGCTGCTCGATGTGCCGGCCTACCAGGGCCGCGCGCTGCGCCTGCAGGCCGCCGTGCGCTACGCGCAGGGCGAGCTGGCCGCCGCCAAGAGCCTCGTGGAGGAGGCGCGGGCCGCGGCGGGCGAGCGCGCCGCCGAGGCGCCCTGCGAGCTGCCCGAGGCCGAGGTGAACCTGGGCTGCCTGCTCTACGGGCAGGGCCGCCACGAGGAGGCGTGCGGCAAGTTCGCGGGCGCCATGCAGGTGCTGGGCGACTGCCCCGAGCTCTCCTACAACATGGCGCTGTGCTGCTACGCCGCCAAGCAGTACGCGCCCGCGCTCAAGCACATCTCGGACATCATCGAGCGCGGCATCCGCCAGCACCCCGAGCTCGCCGTGGGCCTGGGCACGGAGGGCATCGACGTGCGCAGCGTGGGCAACACGCTGCTGCTGCACCGCACCGCCCTCGTGGAGGCCTTCAACCTCAAGGCGGCCATCGAGTACCAGCTGCGCAACGTGGAGGCGGCGCGCGAGGCGCTCACCGACATGCCGCCCCGCGCCGACGAGGAGCTCGACCCCGTCACGCTGCACAACCAGGCGCTCATGAACATGGAGAGCCAGCCCAGCGAGGGCTTCGAGAAGCTGCAGTTTCTCCTCCTGCAGAACCCCTGTCCACCAGAGACCTTCGGCAACCTGCTGCTGCTCTACTGCAAGCACCAGTACTACGACCTGGCGGCCGACGTGCTGGCTGAGAACGCCCACCTGACCTACAAGCTGCTCACGCCCTATCTGTACAACTTCCTCGACGCCATCATAACCTGCCAGACCGCTCCCGAGGAGGCTTTCCACAAGCTGGATGAGGCAGCAGGGACACTGGCAGAGCAACTGAGAAAACTCACAAAGCAGGTGCAGGAAGCTCGGCAAAATCGGGACGACGAGGCCATAAAAAAGGCAGTAAATGAGTACGATGAGACTCTGGAAAAATACGTGCCTGTCTTGATGGCCCAGGCAAAGATCTACTGGGACATGGAGAACTACCCAATGGTAGAGAAGATCTTCCGCAAGTCGGTGGAGTTCTGCAACGAGCACGAGGTGTGGAAGCTCAATGTGGCTCACGTGCTCTTCATGCAAGAAAACAAGTACAAAGAAGCCATTGGCTTCTACGAGCCCATCGTTAAAAAGCACTACGATAACATTCTCAACGTCAGTGCCATCGTGTTAGCCAACCTCTGCGTTTCCTACATCATGACAAGCCAGAACGAGGAGGCTGAGGAACTCATGAGGAAAATTGAGAAGGAGGAAGAGCAGCTGTCCTACGACGATCCAGATAAAAAGATCTACCATCTCTGCATTGTCAACCTAGTCATCGGTACCCTCTACTGTGCAAAGGGGAACTACGACTTTGGCATTTCAAGGGTCATTAAAAGCCTAGAGCCATACAACAAGAAGTTAGGCACCGATACATGGTATTATGCCAAAAGGTGTTTCCTGTCCTTGCTGGAGAACATGGCCAAGCACATGATAACGCTGCGCGACAGTGTTACTCAAGGGTGCATCCAGTTCCTAGAGCACTGTGAACTGTACGGAAGAAACATCCCTGCTGTCATAGAGCAGCCACTTGAGGAGGAGAGGATGCACAGCGGCAAGAACACGGTTACGTACGAAGCCAGGCACTTGCGGGCACTCATGTATGAGATCATCGGGTGGAACACATGAGTGTTCCCAGGGACCGCGGGAGTCGCCTCACACCCCTGCTGATGCTCACTGGGTAGTCCATAGCAATACGCTTCTTCCTGATGGCTCACGTTTAAGTATTTTATCCTACATTTTAACAGTATGCCATGGGAAATGGCATACTTGCATAAATTCACATACCAGGAATAAATACACATAACCAGGAGCATTCTCAGTAGCCAGTCCTACAAAATACACTTCAAGATCTACTGACCAAGAACGTCAATACTAAAACGTCATGGAGTTTCGCCCTCTAAAATATTTTATACCTGCAACATTTTGTTTCATCTGTTCACTATTAAAAATGATTCATCATCCATCTCATCCAGCACAGAAATTGAGGAAACAATTGTTTTAAACTCCAGTTTGTGCATTTGTGTAACATGTTTCTTTCGCTTTTTCCAAGTTATACTTGATACGTTATGGTATGGTATTATATATGAAACAAAAGATAGCTTTTTTAATAAAAAACACTCCTACAAAAATTAACACAGCCTTTGCTGACTCAGTAATAGTGCCTGAGTATTCTGACAAATGATTGATTGCTGTAGAAGCGGCAGCACCCTGTGTGCCTGGCCTGTGGGCCCGGCCTCCAGGAGCCTGGGTCGGGTCTGCCCTTGCAGCCGGCGCCACCGCGGCCGCCCGCACGCAGCCACGCGCTGCCCCCACGCACACAGCCCAGCGCTGCCCTCGCCCGCTGCGACGGGACAGGGCAGCTGCAAAGCACGTCCCCAGCTCACACTGCAACTGCACTGCACACTGGGCAGCATAAACTGCAGCCCTCAAAAACAGGGTTTGGGGGAGTCACGCCACAGCTGGGGGGCCGCCCCTGCCCAGCACCCTGCGCCTCGAGGGCTCCCGCTGCGCACGGAGGTACTGAAGGTACTGCGGCTTCACGTGCGGTTGTGGCATCTCTGACCACAGAACAGCTGGGTCATGAAAAAGCACATAGAGTCATTACAGCCAGTTTTATTGCTGTCTTTATACTGCATGTAATGTTATCACTGTGTGACTCGCACACAAAATACATTTGTAAAGACACACACATATATTTTTATCTGGTGAGAAGGGACGACACCAAATAATGATTTAGTGCTGCTTAGAAATATAGTAAAATCTGTCCAAATTCATGCCCTATGCCAGTACAGTTCTTATTTAGTCCATAACTCAAAGTTGCTCATCTAAAAGGACACTAAAACCCTATACAGAAAGAGCTGATCTGATTCCTGGGCAGTCAATGAAGGCAAAGAGCTGGAGCAAAACACAGTGCTCAAGCAGGAGCATCACCTCAAGGGAGAGAAGGATCAAGGAGAAAGCGGCTGGCAGCCCGTGCTCCGCACGGCACTCCGGGAGAGCGGCAGGACACACGGCCTCCTCTCCCGGCCCTGCGCACACAGCTCCAGCAGGGCGTCACACCTCAACTCGCCCCTCCAGCTGCTCTGGGCAACCTGCTCTGCAGGACCTTGTGGCAGCACGGGGCTGGCTGCACAGCTTCAGATACCGGAGTTCAAAACTTCTGCCCAGAACTGCCCTAGGGAAGCTGACACTGCTGTTTTGTAAGCAACTCACATCTCATTTCAAAACCCTCCAGTTTTTAGCCCCTCTTGCGCACACACACACAAGAAGAATCAGGACACCTGGCAGCGCAGCGGGGCCCCCACTAATAGTTTTCAGCTTCAGGGTGCTGATGAGATAACACAGCAGTGTGAGCAGGGAGATAAGCACCAGGGATCCATCTTCTCCTCATCCCTGTGGTTCCTTTTCCCTCATCTCCTCTGGGCCCCTCCATCCAACCCCTGCGCAGGAGCTGGGTTTCTGCAGCAGCGACTTCCCTGTGAGGGCACCCGCCACAGGCCTCAGGGAGCAGCTGCAGCCCTTCCAAAGGCATTTGGAAATCTGAGATACTAACAACATGCAATAGATCTTGAAAATCCTCCAAGAGCAGATGAGCAGGGGTGCTGCTAAATCTCCCTGCCAGGACTGCGCCCATCTTCACACTGTCACACGTGGCTCGTACAGAGAAAACAAACACGCTGATACCATCTGGTCTGCCAAGAACTGGTCTGCAAAACAAATTTCCTAGAAAACTACCTTTCCTTTTTATGCAAAGAGCTTAGCTGAGATGATAAAATACTGCCTCCTTTCACAGCTGCAGGGGCCTTTTCTTGAAGACCTCATCTCTCCTGTTTAAATACCGTTGTCCAGCACAGGAGGCTCCTGCAGAGCCCTCGTGCATTAGGAAAAAGAGGACCAAGAATTACAGACAGAGATAAGTGGTGGAAAGTGACCGAGTGTGAGAATTACCCCCAGAAACAACTGTTGCTGCTGAGCGCTAAGGCGAGGAAGCCAAAGCGCGCGCAGGCGCCGAGAGGCACCGCAGAGAGAGGCTGAATCGAGGCTGCTGAAGCCCCCCGCTGTTCCTCGCTCCCCCGAACCTCACCGGGACGGTGCAACCCAGCCAGAACGCCCAAAGAAACAGTTGCTAAATAAGGTAAACGAGACTCACAGTCCTGACAAGCTTTCAGGATTTACTTTCAGCAAAGAACTTTTTTTTTTTTGGCTGCTGTTCTTTCCATTAAACAGAAAAATGGGCCCATTTTAAGAAGGCCCTCCTGATTAGTGCAGTTTTCCTAAACTTGCCTGAATTTAAACTAACAAAGCCCTGTCACAGAGCAGACCTTACCAAATCCAACCGCTCCAGTCCAGGATGTTTCTATTTTGGGGGTGCTTTCCCTAAATCTAGTGTTGTTTATACCCTAAACTGAAGGTCAGGGAAGCTGATAAAAAGCACGAGGGGCTGCCATGGTTTTAAACCCCCAAAAGCAGCATCTTTTTCAGGCTATTTCCACGGGCAAACATTGCCTGATTCATAAAGCCCCCAGGCAGGTAGCGCTGCAGCATAAGGTTGCAAAGGGACGATGCTCATGACGGGAGTTAATGGCAAAAAAGCCAAGGAAATGTAAGGATTTTAGGGAGGGACAGAGAGGCGCACGCCGAGACATCTCCCCCCGAGGAGGTGCCTGCAGGGAAGCACAGGTCACACACTGTGAATTTTTGCGACTTGCTAGGTGATAAAACTGGTTATAGAGGAATTTAATAAAAGAGGAAACCAGTTTATCTCTTTCTGATAACTCCTCTATGACTTTAGGGTCTCATTCTCACTTCCTCTCCGTGCCTGGAGAGGCAATCCTAATATTCACTGTAAAATGTGCAGATTCCCTAAAGGGAGCTTGAAAGAAATGCTCTGTTTCAGATTCAAGCCTGGCAGTGCAGATCACATCAGGGATCCCTTTTATCAGCAGGATATTCAGGAGGGATGAATGATTTACTCACATAATCTCTTAAACCTTTCACTTGTGGAGTCTAAGAGAGAATTTATAGCATTTTTATCATCTGGATATAGGGAAAAAAAGGAAAGGAAAGGAAAGTAAAAGGCTCCAGCGCGTGACCAGCCTCATCGCCTCGCAGGGGCTCCTGGAGTCTCCCTTGTCACTCCGGCAGCACAGCCCGAGCTCCACAAAGAGGTGTCGCAGAGCTCTGTGAAAGTCATCAGGTTTCCCAAGTTCCCGGCTCCAGGGCAGGTTCGCATCCTCACTTCTCATTTACAGTAAATAAATGTGTGTTGTGCCTGTTTTTCTTCCCTCTCCCTCCTCCTGTGCCATTTCCTTTGAAGCTGCCCCCCAGTACAGAAACCCCTGATAGGAGTCACTTGTGTGAGTGACAAGTGTTTCCACTCACACCTGGAAACACGCAACAAGCTGCTTTTTCAGATGAGGAAAACAAGTGCCCAGGGTGTATTTCACCTTGGAATCACAGCATCCCAAGGGTCCAGCGAGGCACTCGGGCACGTGTGAGCACATGGGAGTTCAAATCACGCCGTAGGGGCCACATGCTGATTTTGCGGAGCCCCTGGCAGCAATTGGAGCACAGGAAACCCCCTGGGGAGTTGCAGCTTGGAAAGGGGAGGCCGTGGCTCTCCAGCCGCCTGGAATGCGGCCACCGGTCACACATGTTTATCCCATCCGCATCCTGTCCCCTCGGAAGCCAACGCAACGTCCCCGACAGCGCCGCACGAACCTCCCCTGGCTCCCTCTTTTCCCCCACCAGCCCCAGCACCTCACACACGGAGCCGGCGCCCCGGCATTCCTGGGAGAGCAGCCGTTTCGCCCTTCCCAGCCCCATGGCGCAGCCGCTCAGCGCACACTAGGGCTGGGCTCCAGCAGCCCATCCGTGTCCCTGTGGAAAAGGTCCCAAAGGACATAACTAGCTTGGATGCGCCAGGGCGCTGCTCCCTGCCCGCATCTTTCCAACCCAAGGAAGCGCAAGTGACATTTAACCACGGGAAAGCCAAGCCAGGCCAACGAGCAGTCGGTAACGGACACAAAACCGAGGCAGGTGCCTCCAACTGCAGCATCCCAACGTCCCAAGGAGCTTCAACTTGCTCCCTTTCACAAAATACACTCGGCCTCTGAATTCACACGTTAGCCCTGAAGCCAAATAACTCGTCCCAGCACCTGCGAAACTCCCAATCAAGTCAGGCAAGAGGGAGGATCGAGTCTGACACGAGCACAGGTCGGAAATCCCGACTCCCACATTTAACGCACCACGTGGAAGCCGCTGCGTTTTAATTCATCACTTTCTTTTTAACTGACCAGATTAATTATTTCCACCTTGCCATTTGGCAGGAAGGTCACCATTCCTTTTCACAACATTAATGAACTAATTCAGTTTTTCCCCTTGTAATTAAAATTGAGGGTTGGAGAGATCGCATTTACAAATTGGCTCAGTGCATAGCAAATTTTGTTCTTTATTGTATAAAATACAACATTCCTCACTAGCCAAAACACAACAAGAATGGTCCTCAGCTGGACTGATACTACAGTAACTTTCTTAAACCATTTTTTGGTGCTTCTAATGAGCTCACTACTGCCAGACTGAAGCTTCTCCTACGTTACTGCTGAGTAATGAGTTTAACTGCCTAAAATACTCCTAGAACCTGAATTTTGGGGTCAAGTCCGCGGCTGCCCATGGTGCCAACCACCACCCCTGTTCTGCCAGTCCTCCGGCGGACGGACGCGAGCGCGGAGGCGGAGGGCGCTGGACACGAAGGTGCTGGCGCTGGGCAGAGCGGAGCTGCAGCCCTGCTGAGCTGGTGCCCGACACCGGTGCCGTGCCCGGCAGCCCTCGTCCCTGCTCGCCCCGCCGCGCGCATCCAGGCCCAGCTGCTACCAAACACTGCCTCTCCATACATTTTTTTCCCCCCATACACAAAGAAAGAATAGGAAAATATTTAAACATATAAAACAGCCCTTTGAATGGCGCTCTGAGCATCTGTGAGGCTGAGATGAATTCAGCAAGATCGTGAATAGAAACTACAGCAACTGGTATTTCTAATTCCACTTCTCAGTGGAAAGCTTCTAGTAACAGCTAATAACTAAGTCATACTAATCAACTCGGTGACAAACCCCCTAAAGTATGCAATATAACATCGTTTCTGATTTTTTTTTTTTTTTCAAACGGAACCTACACGTTTCAATCCCCCACTCCACAGCCATAAAGTTTTATAGTGTTCTCCCTTGTCTCCTGAGCTTTCCCCTACCACGCTGCATTCACATAGCACTGGACCTCGCTATTCCCTAAGGCAAAGGAGGGCACCCCAGTGTGAACACACACCTTGAAAGTCCCCCTACACACAGCCCAAAGTGTTGGTTATTCCCCCACGGCCTCCACTCGTCCTTTCCCATGTGCCATGTGCTCCCAGATCCGCCGGGAGCGCCTGAGCCCAGTGCCCAAACAGGGACCAGCACTTGCAGCCTCTGCTCGGCACGTGGCTCTTGCCAGAGTCAGCGCCACTAATTCCTGCGCCACCTTCATACGGGCACCAGCTGCAAAAAACAGGCTCAAGGGACCACCGACCCGGCGCAAACCAGGTCCGCCGATGCACAACTGGAGCATCGGCCACGTCCAGCGCGGGGTTCGCGTGGGACCGGCACCTTCCAGAGCCACGTGCAGAGCCAGGACCCCAAGCCTGCGCCAAAGCCCCTTGGCTTCTCTTTGGGTCGGGTTTCTGTCGCTTGCAGGGCAGAACCAGCTCCCCGGGGGCTGCTGGAGGTGCTGGGGGCTGCAGCTCGGCGCCCCACGGGGCCCCCGGCCGCAGCAGCCCCGCCGCGAGGCAGCTCACTGCTTAAGTGTAGTAGCTATTAAACAGGCTTTAAATACAGAAGTGAGGAAATTAAAATCTTTAGACGCAGCATGGAAGCTATTTAAGAAAGAACACAATCATGGAAAGCACACACAGAAAGCGGTGCGCTTGGGGCTGGGCAGGGGGAAAGCAGTAAGGTTGTTAAACAGCAGGGTCTGCTTGGGGCAGGCAGGTGCTGCGCAAACCCAACGCCCTGCCCAGCCTGAGCCAGCACACAGGCAACACCAACGAGGGCAAATAAAGCGTCAGGGGCTGAAAGCCAGCAAGGCTGGGAGTGATTATGAACAGCCAACAATGAAAGACATAAAAATAAATAACTAGAATTTCCTCTGGCAAGTTGGCCAGTTTAGAGGGGATGAGCAGCAGCGTTTCGCAGTACAGAGGCAGCAAAGCAGCTCCACCATTTCCTGCCCACGGGGACAGTTTGAGACACCGATCCCAGCTCTGTCGCCACGCAATCCTAGCGCCGGGAAGGAGGAGCTGCTAAGGAAAGGATTCCAGCATCAAACCAAGGGGCTGGGGACGCTCGGGAGACGCTCGTTATCCACAAACCCCGGCTCAGCCGGACAGGAAAGGCTAACAGTGCCATGCTGCCAAGGCTAACAGTGGCTGCAGCAGCAGGGAGCAAAACCCCTGCCGGCTGTCGGAGTAGTGGCTGGAAGCAGCACCACAGGGCGCTCACGGAACGGGCACCCTTTCTGTCTGCAAGGCAGGGGGCCACAATCACCACCATGCAGGAGAGGGCGGAAAAGGAGATGGAAAAGTCATTACAAAGCTGACGGGTCACTGCAAACCACAGCACAGCAGCCCCGTGACTCGGGCTTCAAGACCTGCAAAACTGGCACTTGCAGCACGTCTAACTCTGCGCTGCTGCGTCCCAGCCTGACGCTCTCCTCAGAAACTGCTGCTTCTCAAGAAAGCCAAATTTCTGAGGGAAAACAAATAAATAAAAAATAAAGCCTTACTGCAGGAACTAGACTAACTATGAATCCTGCTGATTTGTCGAGCATTGCTATGTTTTCATCAAGTAATCTAATTATGCAGAGGCTTCTGTGTGGGACCCGGCCAAGCCGTCACAATCACATTTCAGTCGCTCACGCTGCATTTTCAACTCCTGTCGACACGCTGTCCGCTCCAACACAACAGCCACCTTTATGTCACGCATGCTGCAACAGCAGCAATCAAATCTCCTGCTCCACGGAGTAAGGTGAGCGCTAGGAGTGTCAGTAAGAAATTACTCTGCTTAGGGGCACAGCAAAACACGTGTGTTGCTTGGGAGCCCCCACCCGCCGTCAGCGGGAGCCCCAACAATTGGTTACAGAAAATTCTGTCATTTGCTGCTCAACAAATCAGCCAGCTCAAGACAGCCAGAATATGAATCCGTTTTCCTCGCCAAGTAAGCAGAGCTGTATTTGAGATGGTGAGAAACCCAAATCTGGCTTCAAAACAAATTTGGAAGGAAAGACAGACTTAGCTAAACCAAAACTGCGTATCTGAAACTTCCTCGGGCTGGGGGACATGGAGGTTTGGCTCCAGGAGTCGCTCCGTGCTCCCGCTTGCCCTCAGGAGAGCCTGGATTTTCTGCAACCCTTCCAAGCCACCTAAGCAGCAACCCACAGGACCAACTGTTGGGGCAATGCGAGTCTGTGGTGCCGAGTTCCTTTCCCTTCGTCCACTGCTTTTATGATGATTTCCAGTGAAGTTAATGCAGCAGAACCACCACTCACGGCACCGACCAACCCCACAGAGCAGCTGGAATTAAGCAGGAAGCTGGAATTAAGTGGAAGTGATCCAGTGACAAATCTGACACCTCACATGAGCCCTGCTTGTCCCCACAAGGCTTTTGGCAGCTATAGCAATACAGAGAATCTGTGGTGATTGGGATCTCTTCCCAATGGATGAAGGCAGCAAGCAAATGTGCTTGGTTTCTGACACTCCAACATGGTCACTAGTTTGTGGTGCCATCTGTGAATTTATCCTACTGTAAACATGATATTTTAAATTATTTCTGAGAGAAAAAAAAGCGTTTGCTCTTTGGTGGATTAAAATATTGCAAAGTGCAAACTCGGATTTGCCCTCAGTTCAGCGAGGGTAGCTTCTAAAAGTTTGGGATAGATTTCTTAAAATTCAAACAGATTGCAGTCTGCTGGAAGCGCTTTGGGAAGAGCACTTTATTACCCTCCTGGCAGTTCCTGCTCACGCCGGCTGCTATTCAAAATCACCTTGGCGCCAGAATCCCGGCCTGGCTGCACTTTCAGATCACACGGCATCGGCAGCCTGGAAAACGTCCTTCGAGATAAATGACCACGGTGCCAAATAGCAGCATAAAACTGGACAGTAAAACGTTTTCCTTTCAGGAAATGACTCCGATGCCTTGGAGCTTCCCAGCTCCTCCTCTCCTGCAGGCATCCTCTGCTCGCAGGAGAGGCCCTGTCACGGAGCCAGAGCTGCTCCTTCCTCCAGGAAAAAAGGCATTTGAGCAGCAGGACAGGCCAGCACAGGGTGATCGGGGGGACATCCCTCATTCCCTCTCCTCTTCCCTCTCCCATTGTCTCATATGGGATCGAAGAGACCTGCAGAGCAACGGAGGTTCCCGCAAGAGGCACCAGGAGCAGCAGAGCCAGGTCCCATCCCGTGCCTGGCAGCAGCACAAAACCCTCTCACACATTCTGGTTTCTAGTCACGTTCTGGATTTGGGACAAAAAATGCGCAGACAAGCGGTGACAGAGAACGTGCTGCTACCTAAGGGAAGTCATCTGCTCGCGTGCAGCTGTCTCCTCTGCAGCGCAAAATGTGTTGGCCAGGAGTGGAAACGGTTTGCAACGAATGCATGAAAAGCTTTGGGACTCATATTACAACCAAGCAAGCAGATACAACCCGAACTGTAACAGCCAAACTCCTCTCACCCTTGCTTCCGATTCAGAGAGCCTGCTGAAACTCTCAGAAAACGCTATTAAAGAAAAGCCAAGCAAAACAGCAGTGTTTGCTCTTGCAGCAAACACTGCGGTCTACACGCAGCGCTCCAAGGGGGTTTTACGAAGGCCGAGTTAACAGACAACACGACCCTCCAGTGAGGAGAGGGGATGGGGCTACGAGCAACACCTCCAGACTTGACTTCAGTTCCTCAACACAGATGTGCACGTCCAGGAGAAAGTAACATGGATGTCCAGTTTTCAGGGATGAGGGTGCTTGCATCCCAGGATAATTCCTGGCAGCTGCAGGTACTCGGAGCATTCCCGGAATTTCAGGCACCTACACACACAACTGCTCTAACACTCAGGCCTATGCGCCTGGTCTGTCAGGGTGCTCGCTCAGCTGGAGGGCAGATCCCAGCACCCCTGCAAACCCACCCGCACCGGGTGTTTTGCTCAGAGCCCCTTCTGGCAGCCGCAGGAGCTGGGGAAGCTTCTCCAGGCTCCGAGGGCTGCAGAGCCTTCCTGTCAGCCCACCCGCGCGAGCCAGAGCCTGCGATTACGCTGTTTATACAAAATACCTTTTGATTAATGGTGGGCGAAATAAAAACCCTAGCATGTGCTGTTCTTCACCTAAAACCGTAAGTCTGTCAGGCCTTTGGTGCATCTGGCCTGGAAGGGGGCCAGAGATTTATGCCTTCTGTTTTACCTCGTACCCTCCGCGTTCAGGCTCAAGCTCTGTCATTTCCCCTATTACACTCAGAGATCAGGACAAAACGTAAATGCCTGCAGAGACTCAGATTGTTCATGCTGGAGCAAATCTGGGGTATTCCCCTCAAGGTATTCCCTTCACCTCAGAAGGAGCAAGGAAATGGCAGAACCTATTGGCATCAAGTTCTGATGCGTAACAGTCTGGAGCAGAAGGATCCTGCCTAGAGCCCGGGACACACAACACTTATCACCAAAGTACCAGAAATGCTGCACAGCCAGTTTCTGCAAGGCAGAAATTCTGCCCAGCTGCTCAACCCAGCTGAAAAGAAGCAAAGCTGAAGGACAGTGGTGGCACAGGAGCAAAGCCGAGTAGCAAATCAGCACATAGTCAAGCCACAGTCTAGACAGAGCCAAACAGAGGCCCCTATGAAACCCAAACACGTTCCAGCACACGACTGCTTTGCCAGGGCCCATTAAGGGCAAGGTAATTATAAATAAATCGCACTAATAAAAGTTCCTCTTGCTCGCTGTTAGCGCCAGCGAGGCCAAAGCTCTGCAGTTTGCCAGCTACGGAACACGCAGCACTCACAGTAATAGGATTGCTCCAAAAAGGAGCTGCAAACACCCTCCTTCCTGCACTGCCGCCCCTCAGCCATCGGCGACAGGCGCCCGCGCTCCGTTCTGGAGGGATCACTGATCCCAGTTATCTTATTACCCCTCTGGTTTACAGCTTGGTTCTTAAAGGGAAGAAAAGAGACAGAGAAAACAAACAAACAAACAGGTAAGATCATAGGATCTATGACTGCTAGTCATATCATGATAGTTTTGGATCACCTAACAGAGCTCACACCTTTTTTTTGTCCTGAGCATCATCCTGTTCTGTGAAAGCAGCCATTCTGTACAGCAGTTCATCTTTAGCACACACAGCTGCTCAGACACTTTACAAGCTGATTAAAACAACAACAACAAAGTCAATTATGGATGTCCTGCAGGCAGGAATATGTCAGGCGATTTGTGCACATCACACACGTACCAGTGTGTGCACAATCCAGCCTGCAGGAGTGAATTAAAGGATAAGCAAGAAATAGAAATGCACTGGCTTATGAAGAACTCTTTGCAGGTATCAATCACATAAGCAATCCCTTCAGTCCAGGCCTAAAACATCTTGCTTGTGATGATACTGCTGGAAAAAGCTAAGTTCAAGCTTAGCTCCAGATCAGTAGCTCACATATCCTTCACACCCCTCAGTGGTCAGGGATGTATCCCTGATCCCTAGATGCCACAGATCCCTATGGTCCTAGATCAGGGATGTATCGTTGTGGATTCCAGCCCCTCCCCATGGTTATCTGGCCTCTTGCATGATGCTCATGTCCTAGTCCCATTTTTTGAGTTGACACTGCTGATTTTTGTACATCATGCACTTACTTCAGGAGGATACCAATTTTGAGGGAATAAAACAACCCTTTATAAGCAGCCTTTTAATGGACCAGGAAGGAGGGAAGGAAAAAGGCAAATAAGTTCCATGTAACTGCAGCACTTTCCATGTCATTGGCAGAGCACTGCCTAGAGCCAAAGGGAAATTCCTCAACGATGTAGCAGATCCCAAGGGAGAAGGGCCAAGAGCACTGATACGTGGCAAGGGAAGACACAGGCTCACACATTAGCCAATACCATACATTCATCTTGACCACTTCCACGTATCTCTTGTGAGCTGTTTCCTCCGTGAAACAAAGCTTCCCCTCCTTGGTAGCACCCTCCAGAGGCTCCGTTTTATTCCTGCTCGCTTCATCACTGCCCTCACCAGCCACAGGACCCCACGGGTGAAACACAAGCATCCTCGTCAAGGAGAAAGCCCCGGGCAGGGATTTTGATTCCCAAGTTTCCTGATGTTACAGTTACTGGTCTGACGCGCGTTAACAGGGGATGCAAATCACAGGAGAAGTTCAACTGCGTGCCAAAATAATCCCCGTGCAAGAAATGCATATGTGCCCCAAACTTCTGGTCCACTGCTGTGGACCCCGGGGATACTGTACAAGTATGAGCAAGAGAACTTGCTCATATCCCTTCATCCTCCTGGGCATTTTTACTTCCTGCATACAGCACTGAAAACATTTGAACACTTACAGGAACGTGTCTATATCCATTGCAGCATTTGGCTCAGTTCAGCCAGGCTCACACACATCCTTTGCAATTACCCATATTTTTGGTGAGCAAACCT
This sequence comes from Rhynchotus rufescens, assembly GCA_032273925.1. Lineage (NCBI taxonomy): Eukaryota > Metazoa > Chordata > Aves > Tinamiformes > Tinamidae > Rhynchotus > Rhynchotus rufescens. Next base: position 5,400 of record JAVCKT010025202.1, on the reverse strand, counting down.
GTACTCTGGCAGCCTCCAGACATCAGAAGCATCTCTAGGAACCTAATTACATACACTGAAACAGCCCCATTTCAAATACAGTTCTTTCCCAAAGCTAACGTTCTGATCCAAAATCTTTCCCAGATGCACTTGTACCATTTTCTTTGGCTACTGCTAAGAGTTTACCAAATTTATAACAAAACTTGCTTGGTTTTAGAAGTCAAACAAGCTCATGCCACACCAGACATTATTTTAATGAGTTTAAATGGGGTTTGGAAAGCTGTGTCATTTTGGGATAATTCTATTTCCTTTCTTTAGTTTTTCATGTGCAAAGTCATCAGAATGGACATGGGCATCTGTCTTTGCTTTTAATCTGTTTAAAACTTTATTGGCACAATCACATGAAGTAAATGTTTTTTCATGAGCCTATAAAACATCATTAGTTTATTTTTTTCATCACGTCAGATTGAATAAGTATCTCCTGGTGCCTGTACATCTTCACAAGGATTTTATTATTTATTTTGATTTAGACTAAACTAAAAGGAAGACCTGTCCCAAATCCCTGGGCTTCCCTGACAGTCTTTAAAATATACAGCAATAAAATTAAATTAACAGGCTCCCCCAGCGACTTCCAGATGGCAACGCCAGAATGGTTGCAGCAAAGGAGCCACGAATGCTTTCACCTCCTCCCTTCTGCCCCAGCATCGCGGCCAACACACCTTTCACCTCTCCCTCTCCAAAACCAAAGGGCTGGACATGGGCGAGAACGGGCACCTTAGCATCAAAATAGCAATCTTGCCCATTCCCCCATATCCAAAGGGAACAGCAGCTTCGCAGAGTTGTGCTAGACTGTGCAACTTTTGAGAAACAGCTCCAGGATACATAATTTAGGCTTTTATCCACCTGATGTTAACACCAAGAGGGCTGGAGAATGCATTAGTGACACAGGGGCTGTAGTGCCGTGGCCAGCCTGCATTAATTCTCCGTGCAGACAGCCTTGATGGGAATTAAGCCACCATGGAACAGGCAGCTCAGCCATCTGAGGGGAGACGGGTCCATACTGCGAGTCTCACGAACCACACAACCTCCACAGATTCATTCTCTAGCTGTGGGTGTCCCAGAGAGTTGTGAATTGGGGCACTTTTCCTTAGAACTCCTTTTGTGCCCTTCTGAAAGGGGCTAAACCACTTCCCTTCACCTTGGCTAATGTGCAAAACAAATTGCTTTCTTTGAAGGAACAGGAATCAAACACTAGGAGAATGATCCTTAGAAAAAGCTTTGACCTCTATGAGAACCCACACAGCTCTGACCAGTGCAGATCCAATTAATGTCCCTATCACCCCAAGAAAAGCCACAGCAAAGAACAGAAACCACTTTGCTCCCCAAACTTCCTCCATGGCATCTTGAAAGCTAACGGCATCAAACACGAGATACCATCGCAGTAGGGAAAACTCAGGTATGCAACCAAAATAAGTCCATTGGACTAATAAAATTGAAAACAGAAGAATGACATAAAAAGAATGCATGTTATTTTAAATTGCAAGTTTTTATATGTTCCTTTTTACTGCCTCACTCTTTAAAATAAGTCCAGGACCTTATTTACTTTTATTAAACTTTAATTTCACATCTCAGTTTCAGTTCTATACTCTTAATTTACTCTATAGCCAAGCTTCCAAAAGGGAAAGGGCTGCAACAGCTGGGAAGCTTTACAGGCAGGTTATACTCAAGTCGTTGTTACACACTGGTTAAAAGCAAATTCAATTGTAGCTTCCACTATATGGAAATTCTCTTCCCACTCTCCCTCCTTTTTATGTATTGTTCTCAAGAAGCAAGGACTAAAATTGTACAGCTCTTCATAACTCAGATGTGAATGTCTGTATTAACATTTTATAGTCACATGTTTTAGAGTTGATGGAAAGGGAAGAAAAGCAGTGGTTTGAAAAACACAAGCATATAACACACCAATGGCACATAGCAAGCAGCAGCACAACCCAACAGGTAGAACCCAAGCCTCCATTTTGAAGAGCGTTACACACATTGATACAGCAAGCAAAATTTGGAAGAAAGACATCAAAGGCAGACGCCAAAATATCACCAAGCGATTTTAGAGCACAAAAACACATGGCGAGCACCATCCTCGCTTTGCAGCAGAGGAACTGCTCATTCAACAGCATCAAAGAAAAATCTGGGAGCAAAACAACACTCTTATTTCTTGCTCCTGAAGCCATTAGCAGCTTTATACGAATGATGCTGTTACATGTGAACCAACCAGCATTGCTTTTCCCATGAACTTTCCCAGCTCCAGTTTATTAACCCTTTCAACACTCTTTTTCTTTAGGAAAAGCATATAAAGCTTTGCAACACCAACAGAAACAACAAATGTTACCCAAGAGATGAGTATAACAGATCTCCTCTTGCTTCTTACAAAAAATAAATGCAACACCAACAGAAACAGCAAATGTTATCAAGGGGATCAGCATACCAGATCTCCGGTTGCTTTTTCCAAAAAGGCACACAACTCATGCCCACATCTGTCCTCATTCCTGACCCTGCCCTGGCGCCAGCCCTTCCCTGCCAACGCTGCTGCCAGCAGAGCTGAACGTGCTGCGGTGCCGCCGCCTCAGGGCGCCCTCCTGGTCCCTCAGGAAATGGCCGCTCAGCCCTGCTCAGCCCACCGTGGATTCCCCCCTGCTGTTCCCAACTGCTCCTGCCCCAAAACGCCACCTTCGCACCCAGGAACCGCACTGGAACAAGCAGGGACACCACGAGCGCGCGGTCTCACCTCAGCACAGACGCTCCCCACGCGGTGCTGCTCTCCGGCAGATCCTCCATGACGGGAGCAGCCTGGGCGTCCCTCCTGGCTTTCAAGGCGCTCGCACCTGTGGGCAGGCAGCCCAACGGGTCCCAGGTGTGCAGACATACAGCCTCCTGTCCCTTCTCCTCAGGCGGAGGTTGGCTTGGGCAGGGCCAGCAACCCTGTAAAGAGCAGGGCGCCCGCAGCTGGGCAACCTCCATGTGGCAGGAATCAAAGGAGAGGCGCTGGGAAACGCAACTCACCGTGCTCGGAAGAAAACACCAGGGCACAAAATGCGGCCTCTGGCTGAAGGAAACTCAGAACACCCACAAAGCTGCTGTGCGACTCCCCAGGCATTGCAACAGGCCGTCAAGGCACAGTCATTTTGTTTGTTGGCAAGTTCACGCACAAGCTGCGGGCAACCCCTGTCCGTGGGGCTTGCAGAAAGCACGGAGCTCACATTCACACTTCGGGATGCCAGGCATTGGCACCACACACAGGGGGCTTGAGGAGCACAGGCATGGCACCTTCACAACACAGGCCCTTTTATTCCTCAGCCCGCTTGCCCTTAGGGCAGCTTGCCCTTAGTTTAAGTGTTAAATGTTAATGCTGCAGGTGTTGCTAATTGCAGACACACCCTTCATTAGCAGTTAGGCGCAGGTCATTAGCAGTTAGGGACAGGTCATTAGCAGTTAGGCACAGGTGTTGTAACTTTGCTGGGCACGGGCTGCTCTGCACCTGTAGCGTATCAGGCACTTGGTTGGTCCTAAGCAAAGCAGAAAAAGCCCAGACCTGAACTCTTGCTTCTACTTTTTTTTTTTTTTTTTTTTTAATATTACATTATTATTATTATTAAGCAATGGATCACACTGAGGCTATCCTTTCTGTAACAACAGTCACAAGGATAATTTTGTCTTTAGTAACTTAAGTCATTCTGTGACTTATGATGGGATAGAAGCACCTAACATTCACTAGGAGGGTTAGAGGGCCAGCCTGCAAATGCTTGGCAGTAAACACCTGAAGGCTGCCGACTAAAGCACAGAGATATCTAAGGGGAGACTCATAAAAGAACAGGAGATAATGTTTCCTTCATGTCCACAGAGCTGCATACAGTTCAACAAATGGAGAGACAGAGATTTCCTCTCATCGATCTTAAAAAAAGTACTAAATTTTAACTAAGGCAGCAGATTTGTTGCCATCCTAAAATTTATTGTTTCTCTATAGTAACCAAGTTCCTTCTGCTCGGCTGTTGCTGCCAGATGTTCATTTCAGGGTAATTTAGCCAAAGCAGCGAGACGTGGCTTGCACTGCCCTTGCTCTGGTTTCCCAGTTAGTAATTCTCTGTGCTTCCTGGTCACTATTTCACGGGCGCTAAGTCAGACAACAGACAGGCGACGTTGTACAAAGCAGCTTTTATTGCGCGCGCTGACAGGCCGCGCCGCTTGCTGAAGCTTTGCAGGTGGGAAGGCCACAGGCCGCACAGCAGGTTGTGGTTCTAACCTCATGGCCATGCCAAAACTCTTCCTGAAAACCTTTCTCAAAACCTTTTGTACAGCAGTCACTCATCTTCTCTAAAACCATAAATCCTGGTTCCTTAACCACACCTCGGTAACACCACTGTAGGACAACTCATTGAGAGAATGCTTTCTTCACGAAGAGGCTGCAACAAGCCAGCAGACCTGGCTCACTGATGGCTCCTACTAGCACCTTTTCTCTTCCCTCTTCTCCCCAAAACCCTTCTTGTGGGTTCTCAGCTCCTTGCAAGCTGTCATTAATGCTACACTTTACAGGAAACTCCCCTGTGAAGTAGAAGCTACCACCCAAGCTCCACTTGAGACACTAACCTGAGTCCCAAAAAATCCCAAGGAAGCCAAGTCTGTTCTGACATGTTCCTGTGCCAAAACACAGACTGTAAAATAGCCCCAAGCACAACCCTTGGTGCTTATCATGGCAGTGATAAGCATGAATAAAAGAACTTAATTTATTAAGGAAATATTATACCAAAAACACTAAGTGGAAGTGTTGTCCTGTACTTTCAGGAGCAGCAGTACTCAAAAGGCCAGTTTGCAGTGGTTTTGCCTTGTGATGGACCCATTCACTGAAATATTTCAAAGCTGCAAGAGAAGCTGCTTCCAGTAACTGGAGAACCACATAGCAGAATATACGGATTCATTTGAAGTGGAGCAAATACTAATCAGTTTCTCCCATAGAGAAATCATTTTTACCAACCAGGTTGTCCAGTATCTAATAAGTATCTAACATTTCTGCTACTCACCAGGACACATTAGGGTTGCTTAACTACATGGCTGTCCATTTTCCACCATATCCTGTGAGAACTTAATATACTTGAACATGCAGCTATCCAAGTTTGGCTGGAAGCACCCACAAAGCTCAAGTTTTGGTGGAGACAAGACTATAAATAAAAATAAAGAAGTAAAAATATATAAAATAAGAGACTGCATATGCTTTTTTTTTTTCATTTAAAAATAGGATCAAAACCCAAATCTTTCTATCTATCTGGCCTCTGTACTCATAACTCTGTAGAGCTATCAAATGGGTTTGATGCCCTAGGCTAGTGCAAAAAAAAAAAAAAAAAAATAAAAAGAAAAAAAAGAAAAACCACACCT
>JAVCKT010025201.1:0-34056 GCA_032273925.1 Rhynchotus rufescens | reverse complement strand
AAAGCACAAACGAAAACGGGATTTTTTTTGGTTTTTTTTTTTTTTTTTTTTGCTCAGCGGCAGCATGGATGTCTTGGCTAGTTATAGTATATTCCAGGAACTCCAGCTTGTCCACGACACCGGCTACTTCTCAGCTTTGCCATCCTTGGAGGAAAACTGGCAGCAGGTGAACCATTTAAATTACTCCTGTAGATCTCTTTTTTTTTTTAAGCGCAGGCAGTCGGTGCGTTGGGGCTGCGTTTCTGACTTTTGTTTTTGTTCTTTAATTCAGGGTTGGCTTTTTATTTATTTATTTATTTTTTCCTGCGTGTGTAGACCTTTAAATCTCTCTTTTTTTAAAAAAAAAAAACTATTATTTTTTTGCAATGAAAAAAATCCACTCAAATCTGTCTGCCTTCAGCCCTTTCTAAGCACGCTCGGCAACACCTGAGATCCGGTGAAAATCTTGAAGGTTTTGTGTTTTTTTTAGGGGAGGGGAGAAGGAGAGATGACTACTATTTTCCTTTTATTTTTCTGCTTAGGTTTCTTTTTTGATTATTATTGTTGTCCTTTTAAGCAAGGCTGCTCCCTTCCAGCCAGTACTGACAACTGGCAGCTGGTGGAAACGGAATAGATGGTTCTTATTTTCAGGTAATTAGTGCAACGTCAATAAAAATCCCGGCTTAATCCAGGGCTGTGGGGTGGCAGGTGTGTGTGGAAGGAGCGGTGAAAGGTTTTAGGATAGATTCTGTAAGAAGGGAGGTGACTTTTTTTTAAATATATGTTTTTAGGAGGTGGCAGAAACGCACACTTAAAACAATGATGCCTTGGGCTGGTGTCCGTGAACAGCGTGTTTGGAGGCACCCCAGGGTGAATGTGTAGAAGGGATTAGGGTGTTTTTAAAGCAGGGGAAATCAAATCTTCTGAATATATTAAAAAGGAGATGGGCGGCGTGAGTAGTAACACCAAGAGTAGGTTAAGAGAAAGCACTTGTGTAGAATTAACAGCGAACCCAGGTGCTTAGGGCTGTAAGTAGTTCCTGGCTGGGATACTGAGGGACAAGAGAAGATATCCTGCTCGTTATGGCAGGATGTCAGGAGCTAGCGCCGTTCCTGCGTACGGTTTCTTGGCAGAGGCCATCTGAGAGCGGAGCTTCTGTAAACGAGTGCCTTTAAAAGGACAAGACAGCCCAAATCGGCGTGTTCTGCGAGCAGAGCGAAGCGTGGCCGGGCTGACATGTTCAAGGTGCTCGTGCAAGGACCGTGACAGCCTCGTGTTGAGGGACACGAGCTCCTGGAATGGGTCCCCGCGGAGCGGGACACCCGCTTGGCCCCGGGGGTGCTGGGGCTCCGGCCAGCTGCATCGTCACAAAGCTTTGCCACAAAGCTGGACTTGTTCTGGGCTCAGCTTTGTGTCCCTGCGTGTGCGCGCACGCCGAGGGGAGCTTTATTAGCAGCCGCACGCGGGGTTGCATTTGCAAAACCCAACTTTGCTTTATCCTCTGAGGGGGGGTGGGGATGCTTTTTGTTATTGAGATGCAGCTCCAGCGTCCGTGAGGGTCGCATCTGCTTTCCCTTTATAGTTTTAACATGCCAATTAAACTGAATAGGTTAATATAATATCATTAAAAAGAAAAAAAAAAAAAGAAAAAGAAACACCAGACACACATTTAATTCCATAGTGTCATTTTTGCTGAATCAGTCACGTATTAATAGCAGCCCAGACAGTCCGAGGCGAGATAATCTGTTGACACAGCCAGCACGCTTCAGGCAGTGCTGAGTGTGATACCCTGTCTCCTGCTGCCGCGTTTTGTGCGAGGAAGAGCAGCAGTTTGGTTCACGTAGCACCGTGGAGCTACTCGAGTACGCTGGTAGGGTGAGGAAATCTAGAGGAGCTCTCTGCTGGTTGAATGCCACGGACTCGTCACGTACGTTTGAAAGGAAAAGTTGCACATAATTTATTACATTTCCCCTCAAGTCGTACAGCTGGGGTGTGATGTTTCATAATATGCCCTGTGCTTACAGTGTTTTTTCCTCTATTGCTGCGTGGCCTCTTTGCAAGCAAGGCAGTGGGGGCAGTCAGAGCTGGTTTGTGCTGTCATGCAGACTTGGCAGACCCAGTGACACAGAGACCCTGATTTCATTCCTCTGCATCGCGCTCAACTGCAGCCAGGGCTTGGGGTTTATTCATGGTGGGAAGCCGCGGGGTGGGAAGGTGGGGTTTATTCAAGTGGGAGCGTGTTTCCTAAAGGTGTCCCTTAAAACTGGCAGCACCCCTGGGAATACAGCTGAGTGGGCACTGCCTGATCCCTGCCGGAGCCTCAGCCCCGGGAAAGCAGCAGCTTCAGTTTGAAGGGAAAGCACTTGAAGCGCTCATCCCTCCGTGCCTGTGAAGGGCTCTGCTGCAGTATCTGGGCCCCACGGAGGCTCCGGAGCGGAGCTGTTCCCAGCAGTGAGGCAGCCCCTGCGGGAGATCACTCCAGAGCCCCTTGAAAGGGGAGAAGTCAACGCGTGGGTCAAGAGCAGGCTTCCCCATGGCTTGTGAGCTCCAGATGTCTCGGGATTAGCAGGCTGCTGGCGTGTCCTCCGGGGCAGGTTTGTGGGGTCCCTGCTCGCTCCTGGGGATGGTGCCTGCTCCTGCACCCTGCAGCTACACCCTGTGCCCCCCTGAGAGCTTGACAGCGCCTTTGGGTGACGCTCTGGTCCTCGCACTCTCCTGAGCCTGGCCCGCTTTCTGAGTGCTCGCTGGGCAGTACAGAGCTGGGGCAGTTGCTCGTGTTTCTGATTGCGAAACATCAGTCGGGGGCTGCAGGGGCAGGTTGCTAAACACTTGCACTCGGCTGGTCTTTCCTCTTTTTCCCTCCCTGGCGCAAGGGAAGCGTGGGCAAGTTTGGTGCCTGCTCTGTTGACGCTTGGTGCTGGAGAGCACTCTGTGCATTCACATCTGAGGCCTTCGCTGCGCGTTGGCAGGCTGGGACGCCGCATGTTTCTGCCCGGTGCTGCTTTCAGCCTAGCTCTAGTGTGACCTGTCCATGCCGCTGCCTGCTGTGAGGAGCCGGCTCCGCGTTTCAGAACCCGTTGCTGGGGATTTCAGCACCTGCATCTCTCTGCCCTTGTGCAGCGCGAGGATCCCTGCTCACACGTGGCATTGCTCCTGGGCCGCCCTCTGAAGTGGCCTTCCCGAGACTGGAACCAGAGCGCTGGGGCGAGGACAGGAGCGTGCCCTGTCACCCTGCAGGTGAAGGGTGTGGGTCGCAGGTGGGGATGGAGCTGCTTGCAGCGCGGTCCACGGGGCTGCACGTGGTCCTGCTGCTGGGGTGCCGCGCTGCAAAGAGGGGAGTGCAGGGGGTGGGATTTGGGCCGGGATTGACACAGCGAGCCCCGGCACGGAGGAGACCTTTGTTTTGCTGCTGGCTCTTTGTGTGTGTCTGAGCCCACGGCCAAGCCTTAGCTTCCCCCTGGCCGAAATGCCTGGCAGCAGCGAGGCAAAGGCACCGTCGTCTGAGGCCTGGGAGCCTGAGCTGACCCCTCTGCCAGAGTGCTCTGCGCTCCCTGCTCCCTGCGAGCAGCGCATCCCAAAGTGACTCATCCACCAGAACTCTGCTACATCTTAATTCGGACTTCTCTTTGGCAGACGGTCATTTTGAGGCCTATAGGAAAAATTTCCACTGCTACTGGAAAGGAATAAATCACACAGGAGAACATTCCCGCCTCTCCGTCGTCTCCATTGTTCTACTTTAATGGCATAGTTGGCCACTACATAAACCAAACCATCTCTTCTAATACTGCTATTTCATCTTGGTTCCAGTCGCAGTGTAACACATTTCCTAAGTGCTAATAGTACATCGTGCCTCCTGAGAATAACGTGCAGTGATGGTTGACTTCCAAGAACAGCCACGTGTGTAATACAGTGTGTTTCAGGCTCTGGGCTCTGCTCCGCTTGTAGCTGCAGGTTCACTCCGTGTGCTCAGGGCAAGCTCCTGTCACCGTGAGAGGGGAATGGAGAGAAAGACAAACCACAACTGCTCTCTGTATTGGTTTTTGATCCCTTATTACAGATTCTGCTGTTATAAATGATTGTTTCTTGGCGCTGTGGAAGTGTAGGGCCCTGCAAACCACCTTATAAATGTTAAATAGCTGATTTTGTGCATGACTTACTGTATGTGTTTTTTGAAAGGGGGAAAATGTCTTTGTTTAATGCACAATCAGAGTATGGGTGCTAAATTAGAAAATATTTTCTCTTACTTGATATGCTTTAACCTTTCTGCCCTCCCCCAAGCCATCCATATTTTTATGTCCTACTAAGCAGGCAGAAGATACCTAAGAGCATACTGCATAAAAATGTTAATCTGTAACTAGTTTGCAATGTGATACTTCCACGTGGAAATGCCAGGTGGAGGTCTTCAGTTTCATACAGTAATTTCATACTTACGCCTTTCAAGGTGGAGGAAACAGTCTCTTCTGGATAATGCTCAAATTCTTTGAAGCTTTGTCAAATGATTCCTCTCTGAGAAGGGTCCGTTCTGTGGGTTCACTGTCCTGTGTTAGGAAAGATGTTGCTGGGGAGGCAGAAGGAAGCTGCTTCTGCTTGAATCCGTGCCTGAACGGCGTTGCATGTGACTGTCCTTCTGAAACAAAGGCGTTCTGCTGGCTGGCTGAGCTGCACTGGTGCTGAGATATGTCCCTCTTATCTCACATCGAGTCTGTCGCGTCCCACAGAGGGAAGACACACCGTAAGCTTTTGATCACCACGCTCAAAACCTCAGCAAAAGTTATTTGCAGCTCTTGTAAGTAATGGATATTTTCTTTGATGATGAAGCTGAGTGTCAGAGTTGATAAAGATGGTTTTAAGTGTGGTGCTGAATCCCTCTTGCTTTCCATTCTGTTTCTCTGGGCTCTCGGGTGCCTCCTGCCCATTCCCTTATGTGAATGTGCAGCACCCTTGCCACTTTCCGACACCCAGCAATGCCCCAAAGCCGGGAGGGCCGTTTCTGTGGCTCTTTGCAGGCTCAGGCCCCTGCTGCAGTCCAGCCCTGAGGTTCCTCTCCCCACAGCTCCTCTTTGTGCTATTGACAGCAGCTTCTGTCTTCATCCAGAGTAATTTGGGGTTGAATTGCCATGGGTCACAACCACAAACAAAAAGAGCTGCCAGGGTAAGCACCTCCCCTCCTCCCTGTTCCTTCCACGTGCAGAACAGGTTTGCAGTGTAGCTGTTACCAGAACAGGTTTGCAGTGTAGCTGTTACCCAGCAGTGCTGCCAGCCTCGTGCTCTCGCCTTCAGGACCATCCTGCTTTCCTTCCCTTAGCCTCAGCCCTGGCAAGTGCTGCACATGTTCTGCATGCTTGCTGCTCTCTAGGCTGGGTCTCCTTCCCAGTATTGCCACTTTGAGATCAAAAATCACGTGCCTGGTTCCCCAAATACTGCAAGATTGTCCTTTAAAAAAATGATGTTCCTTTCCCTTTTGTTGCTTCTCAGCCACTGAAGATTTGTTCTGTTGTCCTTTTCCCAACCAAAGGCAGTTTTTCCAGGTGGGCGGGTGGTGGCAGGAGCCCTGAGGAGGTGGCAGCTGTGGTGAGGGTTACAGCGTGCGCTGGGTGCTGACACAAAAGCTCGTGTCAGGGCAGCAGCGGCTGGGAGGGAGGCCGCTGGTGTCGGTAGGTGGGGGCTGCCAGCAGGGCTTGAGGCTCATTGCCCTTCGTAGGACAAAGTGCTCACTCTTTGTGCCCAAAGATAGTCGCATGTCTTGGATTGCATTGAAAAGCTGGTCCTCTGCTTCTCAGTTCTTCAGTTGCAAAATTATGGTAGCAGCACCTACTTCTTTTCTCGTGGCGGTGCTATAAAGATAAATATTAAAGGTTTACGGTGCTTGGTACGGTGGAGGCAGGAAGGGTTTGTTAAGTGTGTGAGCTAACAGCCCCCAAACTTGCTATCACAAATGCCTACCACTTTAGTGCACACACTTGCAGTGATACGTGCTGAAACTGCAGGACAGCTCCCCTCTCTGAGAGCCTCGGCTAGGCTCAGGATTGCCTCTGTTAAAATGCCTGAAAGGTAAACTGGAATCCCCTTCTCTGAAGTCCGTGCCACCTTTGGGACAGCTTGCACACCAAACTCCCTCGGCCCCGTTCTCTGAGTTTTTAGGACGTGTCAGAGTGAGATTGAATGTAGCAAACTCAAGCATGAAGGCAGGAAGTTTTGTGTGCAGAGAGTTCAATATATTAGCAAACTCTGTTGTTGTTAGTGCTTTTAGAGCAGGTAGCCCTTCTCTCTCTGTCCTTACACACCAAGAACCGTGTCTGATGCGGGGTGCTGCTGCTCGGTGTGACTGTGTGCATGGCTGTTGGCTGGGGTGCTATTGAGGTGCATCTGACAGCAGCGCCAGGCTGGAAGTCACCCGTGGGGGTCAGGAGCTGCTGCTTTGGCAGCACTAGGCAGGTAGCCGCGCGAGAGGCGAGCTCAGGAGCGCTGTGATGGATGGGGAGGCACGCAAAGGAGAGGCAGCCTGGCTTGTGCGGAGCTCTCCCGGGACGGGCTGGCCCGGGGCCCAGTTTCCAAGGGCTGCCCTTGAATCTGCAGCCTCCCGAGGTTGGTGCTAAAGGGCTGTTGGCATAAGAGTGACCTTCTGAGCACAATGGAGCTTTGCAAACAAACGTGGCATGGAGACTGCCATCGATGGAAGGATCTCCATCTGTTTAATTAAAATAAGAGAAGAAGGTGGAAGCAGGGTTTGTGTCTTTTGGACGGGGTTGTGTTGCCCACTTGCTGCCTCTGCAGCTCTGACAAAGCAATATTCTTGCGTCCAGAGTCAAAGTGACGGGAAATCAAAGTGAAAATGACTGTTTGTTTGGATTGTGTGGTGAGGAGAAATGCATGTGGCATGACAACTAAATTAGATTTAAAAATGCTTTCACTACTAATAGGCTCATATCCTGCTAGGCATTTGATTCCAATCCTGGCTCTCCGACGAGCAAAGTTCATTCTCCAGCAGGAGGAATGTTTGGGGGCTTGTAAGCGCGGGGTCCCTTGCTGACTTGTCCTGCCTGCCACTCCTCTGCACTGGGCAGCCAGGGTCGGGAACAGCCCTCAGCCTCCTGCCTCCCTTTCCAAACAGAGCTGGAGGGAGAAGAAAGGAACCGGTGAGAGGAGATGACCGTGAAAACGTTCAGTGGGTGGAAGAGCAGAAGGGGTGCGAGCTGCTCCATCACCCGTGGCTCGATTGTGGAGTTAGAGACCCCGCTCCAGATCCCTGCTCCACTTGCTCTGCCCCAGCGCGTGGGGCTCAGGGCCTTCTCCTCTCCTCGTGGTTCACAGTGGTTCACCAGCCCCATGGGACTCGCTGCCTCCGACAAGCCGCTGAAAAGTGCCCTGTGATCCTCGTTTGCTGCGTTGTTTTTTGTTTCTTTGCTTTCTTTTGGCTTTCCGTGTCATCCTGGAAAATTTACACCCCTCTGAAGAAAACATTCCGCTCATCTGCAAGCCACTAAAAGCTGCCGTGTGAGTAATAAAATATGGAAAAGGAAGGGAGAGAGGAGCAGAAAGATGGAGCTGGTGGTTCATATGGAAAGCATCAGGCCAGAAGTGGCTTTGTTTCCGACACGTGGATGGTGCAGAGGCTGCAGTTGCTGCTCAGTGGAAAATCTGTGCCGGTGAAAAGAAGCCTCCTTCATTAGTGGCTAGCTCAGATGGGGAGGAACTTTGGTGCCCACTGCTTTTAATTTTAATTTCGCTTACATTTTTAAATAATAAGGGAAAAGCAAAGGGCAGTGGACTGACTGAGTGAGATTATGACCAGTTTCAACAAGGTATCTTTTCTCTCTCTGATGCTTCTGTCTTTGTTCAGTCTGGTTTGCCACAGCTCTTCCCCAGCTCTTGATAAATTATGTTCCAGAACCTCAAAGAATTGTAAAGACTGTTAAGTTAAAAAATGTTTTTTTTTCTCCAAGCGTGATACTTTTTTTTTTAAATGCATTTTGATCGTTTGAGTAAATGTAAAGCTGTGGTTTAGACTCTTTCCATACAACCAGAGAAACCAGAAGCTTGTTTTTGCTGCTGAGAAGAGTAAATCTGATGCAACCAGGAGCCTCTGAGAGTTGAGCCTTTAAGAAGCCATGAAGGAGCAGGGGACCTGCAGTAAATAATGAGAGTAAGGGGTGTCTCCTGCCTGATCAGACCAGAGGAAGGGAGCGATAGCAACAGCCAGAGGTCTCTGGTGTCTTGGAAGGAGAGTGAGGCTGGTGAATTCCTTTGTGAGGTGCTTCTTGTGAGTTGGAGCATTTGGGGTAAGTGGATGTCACATGGTGGTGTAGAAGCACGTTCTAGGGCAGTTTCCAACCACGTATCACAGGAAAGCAGCACAGAATAATGTTCCTTTTCAGAGCATCTCTTGGCTTTCCTGACTTCCTCCAAAGTCAGAGATTTGTATGTACAGCGTTTGGAAGATAGAAGGGCCTCCTTCAATCTGGAGGTTTTCTACAAGGAATGTGTCTCAACATTGGTGGCCCAGTTCAGGTCAGGAGGAGCTTTGCAGTTACTGTCATTGAAGATAGCACCAAACCTCTGAGGCACAGGCCGAAGTCCCTCGTCCCGGCGCTTTCCTGAATGTTTTCCCACATTAGTGCCTCAAGCAGGTCCGGTGCTCGGGGTTAAACAGAGCAGCTCGTGTAGTCCCCTGCGTGCTCAGATGCCTCAGGGCTACTTGGGCCATCACCCCACACTGGGCTCCTTCCAGGTCCTCATGCTATTCAGTCAGCCTTGATCTGCTGAGTATTTGACAGAATTTGGTGCTTTCCAAGAGTGGTTCCTTTATTAATCTTTCTTCAGTACCGCCAGGTTTTAATATTGTTTATTATCTTGAATGCCTGTTAAATTGGACATGGGATGGTTACCCTGAACTGAAGGCTCCTCCTCGCTGGGACCTTCTCACCTGATAACCTTCGAGCTGTGAAGGCTGTAGCAGCTGCAAGGGCTTTTGCTTAGTCTTCAGCTGCGAGGCCTTGTAGTTTGGTGATTTAGAGTGTTTTGTTTGAGTAAGCAACTTGCTGTACACTGTGCTGTGATAAACACAGGGGTTTCTGCATCCTATTTCTGTGTGTTTGATTGGAGCAGATGAGGGAAATCTCTGACATTCACTTCCCAGCCACTTTCTCTCTTTGCAAGCAGGGCGAATAGCACACGCTTCACAGAGGGGGTTTTGCATGAGCCGGTGAGTCCGATGCTGGGCCAGACTGGCGTGGGCTGGTGCAGAGTGCCGAGTCCCCGCGGTGTCACCCTGGGGCGCGCTGGCCCGGCCCCCGCAGAGCCGCCTGACACCTTTGAGGAGATCAACACGATCAACACAACCCCCAGCTATCGCCAGGATGTGGGATAAATATCAGGATGTGGGCAAGAAGGAGCACGCCCATTGTAATGGCCTGATTAAAACAATATTGTCGTTGTATGGCGCTTATAATCGTGCTTCCAGTGGTATCTGGGGGTGGAAATATTCTCAAGGGCCTGAGTGAGCGAGTGCATTTTTTAACTGTTGTGCAATAGGTCCCTAGGTTGTGCTCTAGCTGTATTGGCTTATTTCTGCTTTGCAGCGAGCATGGCCTTTGGTGTCCTATAAATACCATTTCTCCCCCCACCTTCGGCTCATGAATAATGGACACCAGGTTAGAAGAAAATTTTTCCTTCCACGGATGGGTGGGAGGTCGTGAGCTGCCCTCCTCAGCGCAAAGGGTATACCCTGGGTTCTGTGCTGTGTTGCTTCAGATGAAGGAGACTTGGGGGTGCGAGGAGACCTTTCTGAACTCTAAATGTGCCCTCTGCAGCACTGCAAGGTGGGATGGCTTCTGGTGTGGGCACCGCTTCCCCTGCAATGCTCTTGCCCATCTGTGAAACGAAAACAGATGTTTCTGAACAGCCTCAGCGTGTGCGCAGTATGAAGGATCCTATTCTGGTTTCCCCTCAGGCCTTTCGTATCCAGCACTGGAAACCAACCTGAAAGCGGACGTAAACGAGTGTTTATAGGAACCTTTTGTGTGATTCCATGGGCTGTGTCATTTAGGGATGAAACTAAATGATTAAAATGGCACTTTCTGGCCTTAAAATATGCTTCCTTAAGTCCTCTTCAAGGTCTTGTTGCTGTATTTTAACACTGCCAGAGCCGTATTGTGATTGAGAGCCGCATGTGATTGCAGGGCACACGTGCGGGCACCTCTGGGCGGCCAGACCTGCACATTTCCTACCTAGAACCCGTCGTGCCCTCCTCTCAGGGACCTCAGGGGTTCGCTGGGGTTCACCCCATTCAGAGCTGTGTGCCTTGGGGCTCCTTTTCACACTCGTTACCTGTATTAACCCTTTCAAGGACTTTTAGCTAACGATGAAATGAGAGCCCTGCTAATTGCCTGGTGATTTCTGTTGCATCATGTAGAACAGACACGATGAAGAGTAGTAAATACCCACGACCTTTGTAGTTTTGCTCTGCTTCCTGTCTTTGCTTTCCCTTCTTTTTCCTGGTATATCAGGTACTAAGAGTGTATCTCCCAGATCATATGTGTCTTTGTTCTTTCTTTTCTGACTTTTCAGTCTTAGTGAAGATCCCTGCCTTGTATTTAGTGTACATGTTTTGCTGCTCTTTCTTCCATAAATGCGTTGATTTGTCTGTTTGCAAATTGAGGCTCGTGGATGGATTTCCTGCCCCGTGGGGATTTCTTTATATACAGCCTCTCTCGAGCATCACAAAAAGCAGGAGCACTTCCTCCACGAGCCCTTTTCCCTGCTTTTCCTCACAATGAAAGCTTTCTATCAGCTTCCTCAGTTTTCTGATTTGTTTCTATTAAGTATGTTTTTGTAGTTGAGGGGCTGCAATTCATCAAAGTAACCGGAAACACAGAAAAAAAAGATGCCAAGATTGAGTTGGTTTGGCAGAACAGATGAGCCTGGAAATTGGAGGGGAAATGGGAAAGGGGCTGCTGGTGGAGCTCGACGGGAGCTGGTTCCCAGTGCTCGCTACTGGCAGTGGGTAGCAGCATATCTCAGCGCTTTAAAGAGCCTGAAAATACAACTTGCTGGTGGTTGAAAACCAGGGGTTTGTACCAGTACCTGGCAGAGTGAGGGAGGTCGCTGCTGATGGACTTGCTCGTGCCTTGCTTAGAAAGCAGCATCTGTTTGCTGCCTTTTAGTTAAAGGCCATTGGGTTTCTTGTTCTTGTGGTTGCTGGGTGCGGGGTGGGAATTTAGCCTGGATCTCTTGGAAAGGCCCCTTGTATCTCTGTGTGGAGCCAGCCCAGCCCTACCCCTTCCTTCAGGAAGGGGAGCCGCTCCGGGGTGCGAGCAGGATGGGCAGCCTGGCTGCTGCGTCCCCCTAACGCAGCGGCTGGGAGGGAGGGAGCCCTTCCCACCGCTCCCCATGCTGAGTCAGTGCTGGGCACGCAGCTCGCGCCTCGGCCCAAGGCCACTGCAGTCGATGGAAATTATTCCTCCACATTCAAGTGGGGTCTGGCCCAAGCCCAAGAAAGGCAGGAGCAGGGCCCTGTTGCCTTAACGGAGGATCTGACAGAGCCGCTAGCGCAAGGCCGAGCTCAGGGGGGTGTTCTGGCTGCTCTGGGCTGCAGGGTGCCCTTTGCTTTCCTTGGATTTTAACCATTTCCGCTGCTGCTGCGGGGCAGTTTGGGCCGCTCGCGTGGCGGGTTGCACAGAAGGGTTTTCCTGGCGTTCGGGGTGTGTGTCGCGCTTGCCCTCCTGCACGGGAGGGAATGTGTGTACCCCGTGCCAGCTTTTAGGAGATACGTCCACAAAACAGTGCTCCCCAGCAAAAGAAATACAATTGTTCTTTGGGGTTGAAAGTGCGTTTTTAGAAGCGTGGGCTTTCACCTCGTAGCGTACAGGGATCAGATGTTAAAGCAGGGCTCCCGGCCACGCGGCCGCATTAGCGGCTTTAGCCAGCACAGATGCTTTCGTGCCTCGGGATGAGCAGGGAGAGATCCCGCTGTGAGTGGCTTTAAGGGGTGTCTGTGTGAGGCTTGGAGAGAGCCAGGGCCTAAATAATGTATTGTTGCTAATGATCCCGCAGAACAGCATGTAAGAAGCCAAATGCTTTAGTAGGAATTAAGGGGTAAGATGAAGAAAGGATCTGCTATAATGAGGCATGTCGCCGTGCCTAGGACTTAATGGTGTGTTTGCAGTGGTGCTCATTGTGGGTGTTTTCCTCCAGTTAGTGACTCATGGAAGAGGTAAAAATGCAGGGAAACACAAAAGATTCCCATCCAGGTGTTAATGAATGCAGAAATCCAAATTTAGAGGTAAAATATGAGTAAGAAAATTACAGGAAGGCGTTACAGTGTGTGCGTACTGTACAGTGTGCGTACAGTGTGTACATTTCAGTAGCAGGGAACACCAGCTCACTCTTCTGGTGCATCGTGCCAGTGATCTTGTGTCCTGTGGTCCAGCAGTACCAGAATAAGCTGAAGACCCAGAACTGGCAGCTTTGCAGGTTCCTTCGCTGCCTTGTGGGGACTCAGGCTTTCCAAGAGTAGTAACGGAGCGGTCTCAGCAGCAGCAGGAACACGCGGTTTCTTCCACGGCGCAGAGGTTGAAGGCGTTCAGGTGTCTGTCTGGTTTGATGGCTGAGCCCTGAGCCGCCGGGATGCTGCCCAGGGAGAGCAGGGGGCTGTATCCTGTCCCTTCGGGAGGGCTGTATCGCGTCCCTTCGGGAGGCTGGGACATCGGGTGTCTCTGAGAGCAAGCGGAGAGTGGAGCTGGAAGAGGGCACCAGACCCCCGATCTCCATTTTAATTAAATTTCTTTTGCAATTGTCTGTCTTGGCAGCGTAGCTGGGGGAATGTGGTCTAGCCGAGAGATTTTGGCTGCAGATTTGACAGAAATATTTCTCTGGGCCAGATCCTTGCATTGCGTAAATTAAGATAACTCCACTAGCAGTAGCAATTTACTCCTCACTCTGAGAATCTGGCCCTGCTTTGGAGGCAGTGGGCAGTGTCGTGTGATCTGTTCTTTTTAATTTTAGCCTGTGTAGACGCTTCGGGAGCCCCTCTCCGGGGGCACTGGGTGCCAGCAGCCCGGGTAGCTCCGTGCCGCTCCGGAGGGAGCAGCTTTGCAAGTGCCACGCAGGACGGCCGGGTGCGTGCGCAGCGCCCACGCTTCCCCTTCCCCTTCCCCGGCGTGGCCTCTGCTCTTGTGCTGGGAGAGGCTCCCGCCGGGGTTTCTCCTCTGTGGAGGGGACACGAGTGTTTTACTGCCGCTACTTCTGCTTAAATCCACACGCGCTTGACTCATTCTTCACAGCTGATTTTATGATATTTGCTCTACATCAAGTCCCGCTTCTCGGAGGCGTGTTAACTACCTGCTTATACGGGCCTGTACCCAGCAGACAAAAGGGAGGCTTTGTTTGGTGTCAGAAAAAAAGCTTGAAGGTAGGGAGCCTAAAGCCACAAGAAAACAAAATTTCTTCTTGAAACCAACAAAAACACCCACTATTTGCAGGGTCTCACGTGATTCCTGAGCGTTATCCATACCAATGAAAATGAAGCTTTGCCAAAAACGCAGCTTGCACAGAGGTGGGTGGCAGGTTCTTCGTGCAAACCAGCAGTTTTGAGAACAACATTTTCCTCTGTGACCTGACGTAGGAATTTTGTCCCTTTCCACATTGCTCAACAGAGGGAAGAACTTGCAGCCATGCTCCTGTAAGGAGTTTTGGTTTTATAAGTATTTTGGTATTACTAGGTATTATGTTGATAATGCTGCTGTATTGATCACCTTGGTCTTGGCCACCAGGACCGTCTCGGGTGGGGGGTTTGGATTCTAGCACCATGTCCCCTTATTTTCCAGTCCTTTCCCTGGGGGAAGGGTATCCTGTGCTTTATATCTTAGCCTATAGGAAAGATGCTTGGAAAGATTTTCTCCGTGTCCTGCTGTCTGCCGTGAATCTCATTTCTGCTTTCATGGAGTACTTCCCACTCAGTACCTGCTGGCTCTCCCATTTAAAAATGCTTCCCTGCAAGCTCTACCTCTGTGCCCTTGGAGAGCTCCTCAAGGAGCCACCGGCTGCTGGAATGTGCATAAACACACAGCTACGGAACGGGAGAGGTTTCCTCTTTGCTTAGAAAGTGAGCAAAACATTGGTAAGGCCGGAGCATAGAAGGAAAACACGTGCAGGATGGTTTTGTCTCCAGCCTCCCTGCAGGCGGGTGTCCGTGACCTTGTTCACAGGATCGGAATGCTTCAGAGACTGCACGTGCTCGCTCATAAGTGTAGGGAGCAACCAAATGTGGCCTTATTTTTCCATCTGATAAATTGCCAATTGCAGGTTTTACTTACAGAACACCGTGTAGTCTGAGGAGAACACAATCACCTTGATATTCCATTGATGAGTAAAAATGGCATGAGGCGAAGAAAGCTCTTAGCTCTCACCTAAAGAAGGCTTGCAGTGCGGATGGTGCTTCCAGGAACGCTCCGTTGCTTGTGGTGGGCAAGGGGCAGAGCCCGCGGTGCTGCAGGTTCCTCCTTGGCCGGGGTGGGACTCGGTGGCGGGCAGCGAGGGGACGTCGGCAGAGCAGCAGGTACCTCTGGTCCCAGCAGGGAAGGGGCCGGAGTGTTTCACATGGAACAAATCCCACGTGTGACTCCCACCGCGCAGTGACAGGAGGATCCCTGCTGGGATGCCCATGCTGCGCTCCCAAGGGCTGGCACCTTTCCAGCCCTTGGGTGTTTTTCTCCCATGCTCTATCCCAGCAGTCGGGACTGGTGCAGATCCCTCAGCCAGCCCCAGGCCCGCCAGGAATTTTGGCTGTCATTTCAGGTCTGATATCATCCCAACCACTTGGGAAGCAGCAGAGCGCTCCCAGGAATGCTCCCGGCAAAGCAGAGACTCTCCGCCTGTGGTCTCTGGTGCTGCTCCTCCTCTCCCAGCATAAGGTTATCTTTGTATGTTCATAGCCAAAATAAAATTGCAGCTTCTGAAAGCTGTAATTTGTACTTGGGGGAACACGGTGTTTGTGTTCAGCCAGCGTGGGAATGGTACCACAGCACAGTGACAGAGGGCTGCAAGTGTTTGGGATGGCCATCGCCGGCAGCAGACTCCACCTCTGGGGGCTTCAGCTGGATAATATTGATAAATAAAGTGACAGGGAAGTGGAGGGTCGCTCTGTGAGGAAGGGAGGCACCTGTTCTCCTGCACCAGAAGTTGTCCTTGCTCCATGGCAGAGCCTGGATTCCCCTTCCCACAAGCCAAGCCCGGAGAGCCTGGCTGCTGTTTCCCAAGCTGTGGCTTTGGAGACCTCATCCCACCTCAGAAAGACAATAGAGGGAAGGAGAGGCGCACGGCAAAGCCACGAAACGGACTTGTCTTGGGAGGCACCATACAGACTTGAGCAGATGTGACAAAGGAAAGTCTGGGAGAATAGGACACTTATGGTAAACTGTTTTTTTTTTTTTAATGTCGGAGTTGGAAATATGCCAGATAACATCTGCTGTTTGGTTTACAATGACTACAATATATCTATTTCCTCCTGGAAGATATTTCCTCTTCCTCCTTGGTGGCAAAGGGCTCGTGTTTGTTTCCTTTCTGGAGAGCAGGGAGGGACCCCAGGCCCTACAGTGCGTGTGGAGCTGCGTGTGGCACTTGGGCTCGGAGGGTCGGAGTACCTTGGGCTTGGTGTCTTCCAGAGCTCAGTGTCATCGCTTGGGCCCCTTCATTCCCGGGAAGGATGTGTGTCGAGTCGGCTCGAGGTGATTCTGGCCCTTGTGTTTAGTGGTGTAACCACAAGAAATGTGGGAACCCCAGTTTGGAAAGGTCCCAACCAAATCCTGAGGCAGGAACCCGCTGTTCTGCGTGGTGTTATCGGAAGCATTTCCACAGGTACTCTGCCAGGAGAAGGTTTAAGAGAGAAGGCCATAAAGCAGGGAATGAGTTTCTGGCCGCCTCCCTTTGCCCTGGTGCTCTGTCTCTGCACCAGTTTGTGCTTCCCAGCAGCCTGTTCCAGCAGTGACCCCAGCCCAGCCTGCCGGGCTGCCCTGCGGCGGTCGCCGCACAGCCCGTGTCACGGGAAGCCGCGCGGGGGTCTCTGAGGAGACCTCTCGTGACGCCCTGCAGAGAGCTCTGCGAGCAAGAGGAGAGCGTCCTGTGCACGGACACAGCTCGAGCTAGCTGTTCTGGCGGCTTGAGTGCTGGGGAATCATTCCATCTTCCAGCAAGACTCGGAGTGGCCGCCAAGCTGCTGCAGGTCGATAAATGGCAGGGCCCTTAATGGGATCCCGTGACTTCCCACCGCGTGCTGTCACCGTTAGCCTGCTGGAAACAGCATGGGATCATCCCATCCTCTAATGAGGAGCAGGCGGTGCCCAGCCCGGCTCTGACCGCGTGTCTGGAGCTGCTAATGATGGTCACAGAAGGCCCCACGGATGCCCCTTTTGTTCGATCCGAGGTGTTTCTGGGATGCAGGTCTGCTCGGATCCCTGCGGCAGCCTCCTGTGTTGCAGCTGATTGGATGGGCCTATGCTGGTAGGCACTTCACCAGTCCACTCCATAAATTACCTTGGAAGAGGTGCGTGGATCGCTCTTTTAGCAGGGTGTGGGGCAGCCCACGCAGCCTGCCCGTTGGGTTTGAGGCTCGCAGAAAATCCCCCATGGCTGGAAATGTGGAACAAACATCTTGTTTCACAAGAGCAGAACACCCTTCCTAGCTGTAAGGGCACATCCAGGGGTGTCCGGGTGTTTTGGGGGTGGGGGGCCACAGGTGATGTAAACACTGGTCTAGAAGTGGCACCAACCAGCTTGTGAAAACCTCCAAGTAGGCAGCCTCAACCAATTTTTAAAAAAAAGTAGTGCTAAGAAAGGCAAATACAAACATGAGGATGTCCAAAGGTGGAATTGTTTTTAAATTCTTCCTATTTTTCCATTACTGGCACTAATCAAGAGCAGATCTGGTGGCATTGAGTGCTGACCAGGTCCTCGGCTGGTGCAAACAGGAGCAGCGGAATCGGTGCCGCTGCCCACTGGGAATCCTGTTGGGTTTCCCATTGCTTGGCTGCTAGGCCGAGTTTAATCTTCAGTGTAAGCAAGGGCGAAACTCGAGGCTCCCCTCTCCCTCTCCTCCTGGTGTATTTAGCACAGTTGCACACACATCTTGCTGCTCTTGTACGATAGCAAATTACCCAGATGATTAGACGGGAAGAGAAAAAGGAAAGCATTGAATGATTTTTTTTTTTTTATAAAAGTGATCGGATGGTTCCTGTGCTCATGTTAAAGCATCAGCTTCAGCCAAACAGCCCATTGCTCCCTCCGTGGCTCAAGGCAGACTTGGCCCCTATATGTTTATTATGGTTTAGCAATGGTATAAATGCTCTTCTGTTCTTTTTTTGTTCTGCCCTTACTCTGCGATGCCTTCCCCTCCTTCCTCCTGCTTCCTGTTTCCCAGACAGGTCCCCACCTCTTCTTTCCCGCAGCCAAAAATAATACAAAAGGGAACACACAAAAGGTTTTCAGAGCCACGAGATGTGATAATGAATGGGCATCATGTACGGAGTAAGTGCAATAGTCCCCGTGCAAAAATGTTGCTCCTGTGATGTGCAGATGAGGAACTGCATGGTTGAGGATGAGGAGTGCAACGTAAGGCATGCCCTCCTTTAAGGTGTTTCTAGGTCAGAGCAGAAGAGATACTTCACAGCCAAGAACTCATAGGAATTGTACCATATATCCTGGGTTTATGATACACGTCTTCTTTAGATTTGACTTAACAGGCTAGTTGTGAAGAGCTCTATGTTTGTGTGCTGGGATGAGGCTGGAGGAACAGAGCTGGCGCGTGCCCGCTGCTGAGAGGGAATTCCAGGCTCTCTCTGGATGCTCATGGAACATCTCCACAGAGTTCACTTCTGCATTCGGGACCTAATCCATAGCAGCTATAAGGAACCCGGTCCTGCTGCATAACCCAACTGCAGTGCTTTGTAAGGATGAATCTTAATTTAGGATCGAGACCTGAAATATTGCTCTGCTTTGTGCGTTTCACAGCCATCAGCATTTGCTTTCGCAAATCCATTTCCTGTGAGAAGTTTACTGCACTCTGGGGCATGCTTTGAACCTGCTCCTTTGATTTCAGGGGGAGACAGAGCTAGCACTCGCAGCAGCTAATTGTCCCTTTTTGCCATTTATAATGCCAAATTAAAGCTGCTTCCAGGCAGGCCAGGAAGAGGTTAAACACGCACTTGGTGAGGCCTGGAGGGCAGTTTGCAGTGGGGGCCCATGGCCGGCTCCCTCCCGGCCATCCCGGGTGGTCAGGCGGATAAACGCTCTCCGCAGAGGCTTTGGGAACGTGCGGCTGTTGCCTTTATCCTTGCTCCAAGGGCCACCGTGCAGCGAGGCAGCCGAGCGGGCGCGAAATCTACGGTCCTGCT
Organism: Rhynchotus rufescens; assembly: GCA_032273925.1. Lineage (NCBI taxonomy): Eukaryota > Metazoa > Chordata > Aves > Tinamiformes > Tinamidae > Rhynchotus > Rhynchotus rufescens. The sequence goes on along the minus strand of JAVCKT010025201.1, from coordinate 15,694 downwards.
GTCCCTCACCCTCTGCTGGCACTTCACCTGTTGTTTTAGCTGCTGTGGCTGGTCGAATGTATTTTTTTCCGGTATTTATTAAGCAGACAGAAGCCTTCCGAAGCCCTGGCTTGCAGCTTCCTTTGAGCGCTGCTTCAGCCAGGTGCCCGCTGAGCTGAGCTCTGCTTCGCTGCAGTCCTTTGTTCAGCGTCTCGCGAGCGGCACGCTCACCGCCTCTCTGCACGAGCTCCAGGGCCACGCATGCTTAGGGAGCAAATCCGAGCTATCCATTTAAAAGAATATTTGTTAGGTGAGATGGTTTTCCTAATCACAAAGTTTGGGAGCAACTTGGTTTTATTCCTTGGTTAGAGTTACATAGTCAGACTGTTTTCCTGTTTGAGTTTCTCGCAATATTTCTTGGTTTCTGGCCATTTCTCCTGCTGAAAATTGCTAGTTTGTGACAAAATTCCTGTTTATCCTTTGAGCTAAAGGGGCTGATAAAAGTCATTGCTAACCTTGATTACCTCATTCCGCTTAACAACAGCACAATGTGCATATATGAGGGAAGCAATTCTGTTCTTTAAGTAAATCTACAGAACTTTGAAAATTAGAATGTGCCTTCGCTGATTGTAATCTCAGGCAGATGTACAAAAGGAGCAAGGTTTGAAGTTTTCCGACTTCAGCATTTTTTATGTACTGAAGAAAATCCATGAAAACCTTCCCGGGTGTGCGTCACCGCGGCGGTGATAAGAGACCCTTCTCCAAGGGTGCTTTTGTGTCGGGATATTAGGGAATGCACTGGTTTAGCTAAATACATTTCCTTAAAAGTTCATTCTCTGGGCTCAAACCAAGAAGGAAAAATCAGCACAATTTATTATACGGGCCAGACTTGCAGAGACTTGGGTGCTGCGTAGCGTGTTTAAAGAAATCATTAAGTTAATCGACTTGCCCGTTCCAGACCGTGCTGGTGCTGCAGCTCAGTCAGCTGGTGCTTTAGAGGACTGTCCTGATGGCTCAAACATATGGCAGAGTTTCCCCAGGAAAACAAATCCCTGCGGATCAGCTGATCTCTGCCGCCCATGTGTGCTCCTGCTTGCTGCTCGTGGCAAAAGCCTGTTCCATGAAACTTGGTTTGCTTAATACATACAGGGGACTAAGAGTGTGCATGCAGATGCATACCCTGAGGTAGCATTAAGTAACTTACTGTTGTGCCGGAAAAGTGTCTTTAATTCTCTATTTTTTTTTAATAAACTGTGTGCTGTGCAGGCAGGATGTACTGGCACACTACTGTGAGTTTTGCCTTAAATCCTTTGCAGTAGAAATTAGCTGTCACTTGAAACTTGTGCTGGATGTTTGTTCATTTCAGACTGCAGCTTGCCCGTGCTCCCAATGTATTCTGCATAACTACCTATTTAAGACTAAAATGCTGTTTATCTTATGCTGGCCCAAATGGTAATGCTTGTGATGTCCTGCAGAGTTTTGACACCGAGCAACTGCCCAGTGCAGGTTGCCAAAAGGAAAAGCTGGAGGTTTTGGCAGCTGGGTGGGAACAGATGACAGCCTTGGAATAGATGGGCCAGAGCGTTGGGTCCTGTTGTTCAGGAAGCAACGAAGGCTTTTGGCAGTGGGAAGAAGATGCATCTTTCAACCCCTGTTTTGGGGTTAAGGACAGAAATAGTGTGATATTTCAGGGAAGGCAGGTGAGTTTTGAATTCCTTGTTCTTCATCATTTCCGAGTTGTCCTGTGGTGGCTGGTTCCCTATCTGTCTCTCAGATCAGAGATGCAAATGCCACCATAGCTCAAAGCTTTTGCTGTTCTGCTGAACAAGGGCGTAGTGACAACCGGGACCTGGAAACAGCCTGTAACTGCTGCTCTGCACTTGAGTGAACTGCGGTGATAGTCACCTTAGATTTATTGTTTTGGGGCACTTGCAGAATCAGGATGTTCTCTCCTTCTTTGCAGTCTTGAAACCTGCACAGTTACTTAATTTCAGAGATGAGGTCCCTTCCTACATGTGGAAGGAGTGCCGTAGAGTTGTGATGGGGATTGGAATTCGACCTTAACTATTGCTCGGTAGTTGATATAAATTATGCTGTGCAAAATCCTGTGTGAACGGAGCTGGGAGAGCAGACCTGCTTGTCAACCACTTTTGATATTTTCCTTCTCTGTCACAGCCCCATCTAAGTATCTAACTTCTTAATTGGGTTTTGGATAGTGTCCAAGAGCAGAGCTTGATATCCCACTGTATCTGCAGTAAAATGGCACTTAAAAGTAACTAGCACTTCCAGATAAGAACTCCTCATGATCTCCTAAAAGAATTCAAACCCAAGATATGCTAAAATACTTCAGGATCAGTAAAGCAGAGGAGCCCACTGAGCACGTTGATTATGTGTCTTCCCAGACTGAAGGTTTCGAATCACTGTTAAGTGCTTGGGCTTTGATTGGGAAGAACTTTCCTGGTGCTACATTGTCCTCAGCTGTGTAAAATGCCCAGCACTTTCTGGACACTGTAAAGATCCACAGGATAATCAGGTGCTGAAGGGACCTTTGATTTTTCAAGAGCCTGTCTATATAGGTCAAATTCCAATGTACAACACGGCTGCAAATCAAGACCAGATCTTTTCACTGGAGCAACTTCAGATTTATATCTGTGGAAGCAGGAGTTCATTTGGGGTCATCAGTTGGAATTAGTTTTTCCAGAGCTGTCTGGGTCCGAACGCAGACATGGGGGGCACGTGTCCTCCCCAGACACCGCTATGGGTCATCCCTCAAGTGCAGAGAGCTCGGGTGCCTCCACTGCCGTGAGACGTGGCACATCCATGACCGCGGTGTGCCCGCCGGGAGCTTTGCTGCTGGCTGCTCCCTGGAGGACAGGGGTGGAGGCAGAACCCAGCATCACGAGCACTGACCGCAGCCCCTTCCTAGCGCGATGTTGAGTGTTGTGGGTTGCACTTTTGTGGGACAGCACCCACAAACGTAGGCTGCTCTGAGTCAAAGCCAAGTATCTGCAAGCCTAGGAGGGGTTTTGGGGCTTTGTCTTACCCTGTTGATGAGGTTAGAGACGAAACTGTCTTATTTCAGTGGCTGAACTCCTCTCAGGCGTTGGGGCTGCACCTCTGTTGGGACAGTGACCCTTCTTCTGCAGTGGTATCCCAACATGGAAAGTCCTTGCTGGGAATGCCCCCAGCCCCGCGGCAGCCCTCCTGCTGCCTTCCTGCAAGCACGTGGCGTCTGGCAGGGTCACATCTATTAGTTGTCAGCCGTGAATCCTCGTGGCTTTAGCAGGCTAAATTGAAGAGCAAGGTGCCAAGAGAAGGACTCTTGTTAATCAGGGCAGGTACGTTAAAGTAGCGGGTCGCTTTTTATCCCTAGCCTGAGCAAACAGCTTGACAGCGACCAGCAGTCCTATGGATCTTCTCCCTGCGTCCCTGAAGGAAACCATGTTCCTCTGCCCATTACCAATTATTGCTGTAAGTCATTCAGATGCTGTGTGAGAAAGTTTAGTGCCTGTCAAGTTGCCTGCGATGTAGCAGCCTGCAGAATAGCGAGGTACAGATCACACGTGACATTTATTATATGTTGCCCCAGTCTCCCTTCCTCTTGCACGAGCGTTTAAGGAGAAGCAAGGCATCCAGCAAGACTGGAGATGAGGTGAAGAGCAGCACGGGCCTGGGCCATTTGGGTCCAGTTTGGCAGTGAGAACACTGGATCTGTGAGAGGTTCTCTGGAGTCTGCATCTGCCAGTCCAGGTTCACATCTCAGTGGATGGTTGTCAATACCCTGCTGTGCCCACCCGGCATGGGGACTTCCTCGTGCACTTGGTGGGAATCGAGACCAAAAACCTCCTCTTGCCCCTTGTGGTCTACACGGCTGGTGTTGGCCCGAGCGGTTTCTGCAGGTCCCAGCTCAGGCCCAGAGCGTGGGCTTAGCTGACCTGAGAACTCAAGCCCCGTGTGAAGGAAACGGGCAGGCAGCCGGTCGGAGCGGGGGCTCCGCAGGGAAGGAGGCCGCGGCCCCTGCACTTTCTTGCAGGGATGGAGGCCTCCCGGCCCCGCGGTGCCAGGGCTGCTCCTCCATTGACTCCAGAGGCCGTGGGGGGCGAGGGGGAGCCACTTCATTAAGTCCTTTCTTTGAGATCCCTTTTTCCCCCCTGCTGTGTGTGGGGAGAGGGGCTGGAGCTGCCGGCTTGGGTTTCGGAGGCAGGAGGCAGGACGAGGCCAGCTGGTGCCTTGCAGTGGCCCAGGTGCCGCGGGAGCGCCGAGCCAGCCGTAATTACAGGGTGCCGAGGCATCAGGCTCCGCCTGAAAAGGGCTCATCCAGAAGCTGCTCTTTATGGAAAATTAATGGTGAAGCTGGAAAAACTGTCAGGGCTACAATTGCCATGGGGTAGTTGTGCCTTAAAGGGGCAGCAATTCCTGCCTCCCTCCGCAGGCAGCGCCCAGTGCAGCTTTCTGAGCCCAAGGCAATTGCAATTTCATGCGACTGTTATCAGCCCTAATGGTCTGGAGTCTCTGCCTTTCTCTCTCTCTCTTTTTCTTTTTTTTTCATTAATTTATGATTATGCTTGCTCTTTCATTTGGAAGCCTGTGTTTATTGGGCTCCTGAATTTCCTTTTTCCCCATTGGGGGAAGCTAAGTGGATGCAAAAGCCCAAGCTGAATGCGGTGGGGAATTCGAAAGCATCGCCTGGCTTGGGGTGCATGTTCTGGAAAGGCTGCGGGGTCCCCTTTGCAAAGCTGCCCCCCAAACCTGTTCAGATGCGTTTGGGGAGAGCCTGGAGCCGCGGGTAAGGCCGTTCCTCCCGTGCCCAGCCCTTGTGCGCAGCCCTGGCTCGTGGCTTCCCCGGCTCCTGCAAGAAGAGCCTGAGCGCGGCCCGTGGGCCCTGGTGGCCTGGGCACAGCCCTGGTAGTGCCTGCTGCTTGCTCCGGTTCAGATGAACCTTCCCGGGACAGGAGGCTCACAGATGAGGGCCGAGAACCCCGTCCCCTGCCTCTGCCCTCGGAGACGTCCTTGGCACTTGAGCAGGCGCTGGCGTGTGGGCGGCTCGGGGGGAAAAGCTGCTGCGGTCACGCGAGCCCAGCAAGGTTGGGCAGGAGCAGCGCGAGGTGCCGGGGCAGCCTGCTTGGAAGCTCGGTGTGAATTCCCATCCTTTGGGGCTCTCGGGAAGCGCAAAGCCTTGGTGCTGAGCAGGGAGCATGTGCCAGGGCTGGATGCAGTGACACAGAGGTAACCGGTGCCCTGGCGGCAAATCCAACCATCACCGCCGTGGGTAAGGGAAAGGGACCCTCTGGGCAGAGGCAGGGATGTGGGGCAGGGAGCTGCCCTGTGGAGGGGGCACCTTGGCCCACTGTTGAGGAGCTGGGCTATCCTGTAGAATCTCAGGGACTGTCCTGTAGAAGGTCAGGAGGGCACAAGCTGGACGACTTCCTCCGCCGAGCGTGGGCCGGCCGGCGTGCGGCCTCCGGGCCTGCGTGCGGCACGGGAACACGATCCCGTGCTCTGGGAGCTGCCCACGCGCTCAACGGGAGCTCTGCTCTGCTGCCTTCTGCCCAAGCCCGGCTCTACAGCGCAGATCTGTAATCAGGGATTATTTAAAAGAAACCCCACAAATGTCCAACAAATTGTTAACTCTGAAAGTCATCCCATGGATATACATGTGAGAACAGTGTCCTCCCTTGCTGCACTGAACGCAGTAATCCTGGGCTTCTTCCCAGCTCCTAGACAGCTGTGACTGGAACCTCTTTATCCTCCTGTTGCTGGGACCTTTGTGCTCAGAGGTTGGGAATCTGCCTCTCCTCCTGTCCCTGCTGGTAACAGGTTTTTGTTTCTCCATTGGGTGCTTGGCTTCCAGGTTGAGATGCACTTGTGTGACCACAGGCTCTGTTGAAAATTTTGTTTTAAAATCCCCTTATTGTCTCTTGAAGTGTTCCCTCAGGAGCAGTTTTTAGAGGTTCCTAAAAAACACACTAGCGCGTGTGTTTCTCCAGGTCCTGTAAAATGGCCATGCTGTTACTACAGCAGCTAGCCTTGCAAGCAGCCAGAAGTGAAAAATGGCACTAATAAACTCTACTAAAAGCTCCTGAAACTACAGCCAGCTGTTTTCAGTAAATAATCAAAGTTTATAATGTGGGTTCTGGAGAACATTGAGCAGTCTGATGGTGCCTGCGGGTTTATTGAAGCTAATTGAGGACACCTCATATAAGATCCCTTTAACTAGGGGGGGTTATCCTTGTATTGACAATCGTTGCTTTAACTATATCTTTATTTTTACAAAGCTCTGTGTGTGTGCACAAGCCTGGTGTCCTATATGCAGGAAGTGCCACCTGAGCAGATGTACCCAAAACCCCCCAGAAACGACAACAGGACCCTTATTTCTGTCACGTCTTCCCTCGTCCTCGGCCATTTAAATAATCTGCAGTATCTCTGGAGCTTCTCTGCTCTTTCTGTCCTAAAACGATGGAGTTCAGAATTGTGCCATTTTAAGAACAGATTGAGCCCCAGCCAGCTCTGCTGAGTTGCCTTTGGGGAGAAATGTAGTGTTTGGGAGAAAGGGGAAACGATCCTTTGCAGAGGCCACGTTGTAGTTGGTGGCCACAAGAGAAGGCAGCGAGCATCGCTTCACGTGGAAGTGGCTGTTGGCCACTTCCAACACATTCCTTTGGAAGGGACCTCCTATCCACGGGACAAAGTGCAGGCTTTCATGAAAAAATTAGTAGATGCTTTCCTGTCTTTGCTTTAACCACATATCCGCTGCTGTGTGCTGATATTCCCACACATATTCCATGAGCAGCTGCAAATAAGCACCAAAGCCACGTATTTCCCAAAGAGCGGCTGTTCCTGCACTAGGTGGGAGTTAGTGTCTCTAACACTGATTTCTTTCTGTGCTCTCTCCCTTGGCTCTCCCTCTGCAGACGTGCCTGGAACTGGAGCGGTACCTGCAGACGGAGCCGCGCAGGATCTCCGAGAGCTTCGACGAGGAGCTGGACTGCTTCCTGCACGCCTCCTCAGCTCCCGACGCGGAGGACGGCGGCATCCCAGGGCTGGAGCCCATCCTCTTGCCAGTGGAGACGAGCGCGTGCGACAAAAACGCCAGCGTGGACGCCCTCCTCTCGCGGGACAAGCTGCTCTCCGAGACGTGCCTCAGCGTGCAGCCCTCCGGCTCTGCCACGGAAGGCTACGGAGCCGTCAACCAGGCCCAGCTCAATGCGGTCACCTCATTAACACCCCCTTCCTCGCCGGAGCTCAGCCGCCACCTCGTCAAAACCTCACAGACTCTCTCGGCGGTGGACGGCTCAGTGACGTTGAAATTGGTGCCCAAGAAGTCCCCGCTGGGCTCCGGGAAAGCGGGGGTGGCGGCAGCGACTGCGGGGACGGGAAAGAGCGGGCAAAGTGACAGTGAGCAAGGAGGCACCGGGGCGGAGGCGTCCCCGGAGAACAAGAAGAGGGTTCATCGCTGCCAGTTTAACGGGTGCCGCAAGGTTTACACAAAGAGCTCCCACTTAAAGGCTCACCAGAGGACTCATACAGGTACCTGTGTAGGATGCTTCTCTCCTTCTTCTGCCGCTCATCACAGTAACCGATCTCCTTTTATTCTCATGTAGAAAAGGAAAAAAAATCTCCTGTGAAAGTCCAGGCCCGTGTTTGTGCCACGGGGTACTGGAAAATGTGGCAGGTCCCCAATTGTACCCGTTTCCAGAGGACGGGGAAATTCACTGTCTGCAATTAGCCAGTTGTGGTTTCGTGTCTTATGGGCCTTGATGTGGAGTGATTTCAGGATCCCTGAGGAATTAGATGCACTATGCACATTACCTCTGTGGTCATGCCGGCGTGGGTTTGGGGTATTTCATTCCCCAGAACAACCTTAAAAAGGTTTATTTTAGTCATATTAATGTTTGAAACAAATGGTGTCATGCGTAGGCTGCCTGTTGCCTTTCATACGGCAAAAGAGAGAGAAAAAAATATCTTTCAGATCTGAGAGGTGTGGTTTAGGAAGAGTGTGTGTGTGAAAGCACATGGATAGATGGAGACACTGCCTGTGTACAGACGCGTGTACCCTTGAGATCCTGCTCTCTGGGCTACTCTGGTGAGAAAATACAGGGAGAATGAGCCAAGGAATGACATAGAGTCTGTCTGGAGAGAAATATGGAAAAATAACAGGCTTTCTGGTGGGGGGTAACATTTGCTAATGCTGCAGATAAGCCTCACAGTGTAAGCTTCTTGAAGCACCCCAAATGGGCTTAGGTTGGGCTGTTGAAAATCCCCAGCCTCCTGTCATTTGTGCTTGGGCCCCGCAGCCCGCGTTCGTCGGCAGGAATAGCCGCGCAGCCGATTTGCGTCGCTGCTTTGTTCTGAGCTTCACATGTGATGCGAGCTGATAAATTCCCATTAGCACTATCTTATCATGTGATTATTCCCGTTTCCAGAGGGATTGCTGTAAGCAGTTTTCCCAGTTTTGCTGTAAAATGTGTGGTCTCCTGCGATAACTGCACATTTAATTCATGATCTTACAGACTTCTAGAAGCGACGTGGCTCTTGCAAGGCACAAAATAACACGTTGGGCCAGTGCAGTAAATCAGACAAACGCGTGGGTTGTGAAGAGGGCCGCATCCATCACACGCTAGGCAACGCTGCAGAAGTTGCATGGTCTGAAACATAAATCATAGCAAGATATAAAAGACGTTGGTTTTGATCTTTCAATACAGGTTTCCTGAGGATTTTGTTGGGCATATTCAGCTTGCTGGTAGTGGCCTCGCTGAGGATCTAGTGCTCTGGAAGCCAGTGGAAGCGGCCCAGTCGTTTGAAGCCCTGCAGCAGTGCGGGGAGGACGCTGGCACAAGCAGGACACAAGCAGGGCACAAGGGCGGGCACGTTGCTGCTGACGCAGCCACAACGTCTTCTCTGTTCTGGCCTGACCCCTGCGCTCCTCCTCCAGCTGCGAGCCACGAGTCTCACGCGGCCGGCCCTCAAGTTAGCCAGGAATGCCATGTGTTCCTCCAGAAAGGGGGAACTCGTGGAATTGCTGTATTTGCATCACCCAGTGGGTGGGTGTGGGAACAGGGAGTGCTGAGAGAGCCCTTGCAGCAACAACTGTTCTTGCAAAACCTCCCCAAACCACCCCGTGTGGAGTGACGTTCCCTTGTCATCCACCTCCTCCAGCAGGGAATGAGGACCCTGCTGTAAGGCCCAGCAGAACGGCTGGATTGGCAATGAAACCACATTCCGGATAACCTTTGGAGGGGGAAGAGCTATTACCGGTGTGGGAGAGAATTGGATCTGAAAGGGAAAGGGAAAAACGCGGGGTGGATGGAAGGGGAAATGAAAATATTTAACTGAATTCAGAGTAAGTGGGGACGTGTAAAGTGAAGGGAGTGTAAAGCGTTGGGGCTGTCCGTGGGAAAAGCAGAGAAGCTCCGCGCAGAAAAAGGCTGTGCCCGTGCCCGTGAAGGAAGGGCGAGCTGTGGGCCTGGGAAGCTGCCCACGGGGGAGAGGGGCCAACACGTGGGGAGGGAGCCCCGGCCTCAGGCCCCACGGAGAGACCCCCTCGCACCCGCGCACGGAGCCGCCGGCACCGCCGAGGGCCACGCTGGCTCTGGTACAAGCTAAGCTCAAGTCTAAGACACAGCATTTGGTCATTGCATGTTTATATTTAGCCGCGTAAAGCACAGAACAACGAGGAGATCCCCATGCAAATAGGTGTTGGGAGTCTACGTGCTAACCTAAGAATGCGCAGGCTTAAGTGGGCTCTTTGCCACTGTCAGGATAGCTTATTTTAAATTATATAGTTCTTTGATTCAAACTGCTGGGTGAGAGTAACAAAACCAAATAAATCCTCCCTGCAGGAAAACAAATTACTGTGTTTGCAAGGAAGAGGCTAGGGAGACACGAGAGTGTCAGAAATAGTGCTAGGGAATCTGGAATGGGATCTGGAGGGTTTTGCAGCAGGATTTAAAAGAGTAGGAAAGTTTTCCTGAAGCGCTGGGCCTGCAAGAGGAAATGTTCAGGGTTGGGAAATGGTAGGAAAAGAACCTGCTGATGCTAGAAGACTGGGTGATAAATAAAGGAGATCAATATGAAAGACAGGAATACTAGAGAAAATGGAGAAAATAGGAAACAAGGGCCCCGAGCAGGGCTCGGGTGAGGCAGGCCTGCCTCGAGGCTGGGTTTGCTTTGGGATACGGTATCGGAAAGATGCGTTTGCCTGGCTGGGAGGGTTGGGGGATGGAGGGCTGTGCTGCCCACCAGGGTCCCGCGCTCCCTGCGCACAGCAGCAACGGCAGGCAGGGCACGCGAGCTGTAAGGCCTCACCTACAGCAGTCTAAATCCTGCTGAGGTAGCCAAGCCTGTCGCAAAAGCAGCCGAGGGCCAAATCAAAGCACTTTCATGGCTCGTCTGGTGGGTAGTGTCCACGGCAGAGCTCAACAGCTACGGGGAGGGAGGTGGGTCAGTCAGACGTGCTCCTGCTGTAGGAAAAATGGCTGGAAAAGTTACAGGAAAGGACAGGCAGACAATGCAGAGAAGGTTGGGTGACGTTGGGAATCAAGTTGTTCCTCCCTGCCTGGATGGATTTGGGGAAGGTGCCTTTGTCTCCAGCAAACTGTTGTCTGACACGTCTCGCAAGGCACTTGGTCAACAGACGTCAAGCAGGCGGCGGCCCAGCGCTGCTGTAGGTTCAGTATGAGAGGAGCAAGGAGGACGTCAGGGGCCAGCTCAGCCGCTTGGAAAGGGAAGGACAAAACACCCCATGGGACCTGCCCTGGGCCGGAGTCTCCAAGAGGGACCAGAGCTTTCGTGTCCCTGGGAAGCCGAAACCGCTGCTCGCAGGTTGGCGTTATAGCTTCTGAGCAGCCCATAGCAATGAATGGCTTCATAAGAATTAAAATGATTTTTCTGTAATTTATAAAAATACAGGTGTGCAAAGCTGCACGTGCTTTGGTTCAGTGCCTAAACGTTGGGAGCTGCAGCATGTTTAGTTGTGCTTTTCCTGTGGCTTTCTGCTTGGCCGTCACCTGTAGCCGGGCGAAACTTTTCCTGCTTCAGGTTGAAATTTTCCACACTTGGTCGTTTTCCAGTGCGGCTGCTGTTTCTTACTTTAGAAGTTTGAGGGGAAATACTTGTTTTTCAGGAGAATTTGGCGTGTGTGCTGGGGAGGGGCAAGCAGGAAAAGAGTTTTCCTCAGAGTAAAAAGTCGAGCCGGAAACTTGGCATATTTAGTGGAAAAGAGCCTTTGAGGAGCAGGTTTTTATCTGTGAGTACCTGAGCGAGAAGGAGCTTGAAAGGAGCTTGAAAGGAGCTTGAAAGGTCTTGTGAGCTCTTGTAGCCCCCAAGCCACGTGCGGATGCCGCAGAGCCCGTGTAATTCTGTCATGAATTCCCTGCAGAACCCAACGAATCCCAGATGAGATTCTTGTCCTGGACTTCGTTTGTCTTTGGATGTGTGTTCAGAATGTGTTTGAAACAGAAAGTTTGTTTATTTTTTTCCTGAAGATGCAGTGTTGCCCAGTGAGGGAATTTCAGGGTGCATTTGTATCTTCCTTTTGTTGTGATCCGTCCTGTGACCATCAGGTGGATCCACTTGGGTCGGCTTTCTTTTCCCTACCATCGTCTTCGCCAAGACTGGGAAATGGAAAATAATTAAAATTTGTATTTTTTTTCTTTATTCTTTATTGCTGTGTTATCCGTGCCAGTCTCCATCCCTTCCTTTTGCCTTTCTTCCCTTTCCCAGGGAGCAAGCGAAGCGATAGCTCTTTAACGAGGGGCATTTTTGGAGCTTTTCCCTCATTTCCTCTCCTCCTGCAGCCGCTGCTGCCTCGCGTTGCGCTCCACAGACTGCGAAACTAAGCACCGTGACTAGAGGGGGGGAAAAATGAAGGAAAAACCCCACAAAATCCCCCCGCAAACGGTCCTGCGGCTCCCTGGGGATGTGGAGCGCGGCCGCCAGGCTGGCGCGGCGCTTCCAGGCGCTGCGGCGCGGGATGCGGCCGCCGCGCAGCTGCTTCCCGGCCCGTCGCCCAGCAACTCGGCCCCTTTGGTCCCTTTCTCCATCCCTCCCTCCCGCCCCTGCTCCGGAGACGCAGCCGGGCCGCTTGGCTGCGGCTCCGCGAGGGCTGCGCCGGCCCCGCGGGGTGTTCGGTGCCTGCTAGGAAATGGGACTTTTCCCCCTCTCCCAACGTTTTACCTCCCTCTGCTCTTCCGTCTGGCACGGACGGCTGTTGTGCGTTGCACATATGGAAGAACTAAGGCCAAAAATCCCGTTTTGTGTCCCGAGTGCCTGCGTGCCAAAGAGGAGGCCCTCGCGGAGCGGTGCGGAGCTGTGAGGTTTGTGGAAGGAGCGATGGGAGCAGCTTGGTCACCTCTTTTCCTGCTCCTGCAGCACGGCGGTGACTGGAGCCGTCAATCCGGAGCCCTTTGGGTGAGAGGAGCTGTGCATCCTGCCCGGCCGGGCGCTGCTTCTCCCCCCGACCTCCCTGTCCTCCAAAACCAGGCACCACCTTGCCCCAGCCCTGCCCCGTCCCTCTCCCGCCCCGTGCCTTCTCTTATGGCTTTTCCTCTCGTGCTTTGTCACCCTTTCAAAGGCTTTTCCATCTTTTCAGCAGGTGGCAAAACTGTGAGTAAAAATGCCTTTATTTTTCTCCCCTTTTTTGGATAAAATGCACTGGTGATGCATTTAAGCACTGTCTGCTCCCTGCCCCCCTGCGTGCCTTTGTAATAATAAAAGATAATAATTACGCTTTCTACTTCTCCAACAAAAATCAATTAGGAGTATATTGAGGAATGAAAGGCACATAAAAGTATCTGAAATTGATTTTTATAATTAGTTTTACTGCTTGATGGGTTGCACACATATATGCTTAGATGGCAGCCTTGACCTCCAGAGGTTGTGTGCATTAAGCAGACTGTTCTTCCCCTTTGCCGGAGGAATGAAGTTAATACTCATCTTAAAAGGAGGCTGAAGATGATGCTGGCCGATCTGCAGCTGCTCCCGAGCTGTCCTGCAAAGCCACCAAAGGCAGCCACGAGGACCAGGTGACGGGCGCTTAAATGCACTGAGTTCACTGTGACTGCGAGGGCACTTCAATCTGAATTTCCTTCTGCAGTGTGCATCTATTAAGTGCCAAATACCAGTTTCCTGGTGAATACCAAAGGGCAGTTTCCACTGCAGAAGCAGAGTGGCCGGCAGCGCTGTGCGCTGCGCCGCGCGGCGCGTGCCCGGGCTCGGCTAATTGGGAGAGTTACGGCCCGGCCTCGTTGGCACGCGGATGCAGCTCGTAAAGCTCCGGGGGCCCCTTGCACATGAAGAGCGCCACATAAATATAAAATATTGTTAATGTGACGCTCCGCACTCGGCTCCCGGTGTGCGGCAGCAGGAGGATGTCACATCCAGGAGGATTCAGGAGCATCTGGGGGCCAGCGCCTCAGGGTGTTGCACCCACACGCCACTCGTTGCGGAGAGCTACTAAAACCCTCCTAAAAAACCACTTTTTTTCTTCATACGTCTCTGCACAACTCGGTCCCCCCGAGCTTTCTTAGGGGAGGAATCTAGGGGAGAGGTTTGGCGTTTAATTCCCTTCTCTGTTGCAAGTTGCAGTCTGCGTTTTTGTCAAGTCCTCTAAGAACCCTGGTACTGGAAGGAGCCTCCAAAGCCGCCTTTCAGGGCGTATTTTTAGGCTTTGAGGCTTTTAGAACTAGTTTCGTTTTGAGTAACCTTTTAATCACAGATTTCTAAAATGGAAGGAAATGTGTTGTGGGTTTTTTTTTTCATGAAAACTGAAGCTGTATGCAAATAACCCAGCCCAGATTAGAACACGTCGTGATTTTTTGAAAAAAAGAGGAGATTGTTGTTGTTTTGCAAGGGCAAATTCCTGCCTACTATTTTTCTGTCATTGCATACGTAGTATTAAGGAGCTACTGAAGTATAATATAACTAATCTGTTACTTTAATGGCCTTCAAAAGGAGCATCCAAAGGGAATTTGTTTTTGTTCCTTCCTTTCTTTGGGATTTTTTGGCTAAATCAGTCATGCTGACAAAGGGGCTGTCCACTATTCCGTATTTTAGCTCTGAGAGCTAAAGCTCAAAATTTAAAACCAGAATTTTTTGACTGCGGTTCTTCACTGAGCTGTATAGGGCTGGTGTGGAAGTTCCTTTTAGGCCAGGATCTTACTAAGCACACTGCACTCAACACATGGCTTTGCTGTGCTGCTTAAGGAGGGGTGCAGGGGAGAGCCAGGGAAATAGATTCACCAGAATAATCCTGATGTGTCTATTTGCTTTAGTTCTGTAACGATAAAGGGTGGAGCTCAAGCTGGAATGGGCATTTTGCCAGTGCCTTCAGTGAAGCCAGGATTTCATCCAGCAGCACTGCCACCTTGTTTGATATTACTATGCAGGTGCCCAAATTTGGAGGGTTTTCTATTTAAATAAAATCCCTACTCTTGAAATCCAAGGAACGGGTGGGAAAAAATATCTTCTGCTTTCTTTTTTTAATTGGTGTTTTTCATTTACGGGACTGTAAAGAACAATTTAAAAGAATGACCTTAGGTCATCCCTGAAACAAAAGCCGAGTGATCTCTAAATATTGTTGTTTTCTTTTAAAGTCTCATTATTTTTATGGGAGACTGAGCTCCTGAAGTTGTGTTAACCCTTGGGCTTGGCAATGGATCCTGCAAGCACAAGATGTATAAAATCCTTGCCTTCCTCCACAGCATGCTCTGGGCTTGTTGTGGTGAGAGTGTCCTTGGTTGATCTCTGCTCTGTACCTCATGGTGTTATTTACACCCATGCTGGTGTTGCTGGGCTTGTGTGCTTGGCTCCTGGGTATTTTCCAGGGATGCATTTGGGGCTTCGTTTATTTTTATAACCAGTTGCCTGATGTTTAGAGTCCGGATTTGTCATCGTCACCAAAGGGGCACTGACCTGATTCCGGAGATACCAAGGTCTTGCGGAATTTTTGCTGCGACTCTCACAAATTTTGGCTTCGGTCCTGCATATTTCCTGTCAGTTTGCAAAGTTCAGCAGGTTGGAAGTCACCAGAGAAGGTCTTCCGCCTCCCAGGGGAAAAAAAAAAATGAGGAAAACCTGATATTCTGGGTCCGTCCTAGAAGGTTTTCTGTGCTCATATGGTATGTTGACATTAGCCCTTGTCTCAGAAAAAAGGAAAACTCGATGCAGGGGCCCGTTCTGAACTGGGGCAGCCGAGCGTTTTGGAACTGCCTCTTTGGGAAGCGGCTCCTTTCCCGGAGCCTGGATGTGGCCTTTGTGCGGAGGCCACGTTGCTGTGTCGGGACGTGGCTGCTGGAGCTGCTCGCACTCCGCACGGGTCTGTGTGCTGTGGAGTAAGTAAAGGTGGCTGAGGAGTCGAGCCCCCTTCCCGGGAGCGACTCGCGGGCACCATTTTAAGCGCAGTTATTAACTTTGTGGAATTAGAGCCTGAAAAAAAAAAACAACCTCAGTGTGGCGCAGCTCTGTGCTATGCCTATTTTTAATTGAATTTTGAAGATTATAATTAATTTGTTAGAACAGGGGAAATCCTGGCCCCGTAGAAGCGAGTGGGAGCTCTGCCATCGCCTTCAGCAGAGGAGGGTTTCCCGAGGCAGCCCTTTATTCCCGCTAATCCCGCACAGCGGCGGAGCAGCCTGGCCCGCGGGGATGGATGGGTGGGTGGGTGGGTGGGTGGGTGGATGGATGGATGGATGGATGGATGGATGGATGGATGGATGGA
>JAVCKT010025200.1:0-27162 GCA_032273925.1 Rhynchotus rufescens | reverse complement strand
CTGCTGCAAATATCTGAAAATGCAAACACTAAAAACAAACAAACCCCTAAAAACTGTCAAGAGTGGCTCCATTTTAGAAGAGATTATATTTCAACGTAAAGACCTAGCAAATGGGAGTAAAAAAAAAACATTGCTGAATGGGTTCCTACAGATATTGGATTGCTTAAGGGCTCAAATGCAAACCAGGTGCTGGGTTCGCTGTGTTGCATTTTCCAGAGCGCACTGGAAATTTGTATATCGGGTGTGAAAATAAGCAAAGTAAACTGGTTTCTTAACCAGGTAAAGATTAAAGGTGCACATAGGTATGACATAGTTAGTACTCAGAAAATAGTCTTAGGTTGTTGAGTACTTTAGGTTTTACCGTTGGACTTGATAATCTTTAAGGTCTTCTCCAACCATAATGATTCTGTGGTTCTGCGACAGTCTATATGATTCTGGCCAAAGAGAATCTGTTCTGGTCCTAGTAGGAGGCTGGTAGCCAATTAAGAACCTGGTGGCTCCAAGCCAAGGTGGCGCAGTTGAGCAGGACACTAATGGCCAGAGTCATTTCAGTTGGTCCTTTGCAGTAAGTTCCCACCCTGCAGGGCTGTTAAGAGGAGGAGGCTCTTAAAGAAGTGGGAGAGCAATCCCAAAGCAAGCTGGAGATGCCCCAAAAGTCAGGGCAGAAGAGGTTAGGAAAAAGTAAGGACTGCTGACACCGTGTGATGCTCAAGGACACGCACCATGTTTCTTTTGCTGGCTAGAGTCTCCAGGTGACTTAATAAAGATGCATTTCTGTTAATCTCTATCTCATGAGCATTGCCTGAGTGCCTTCAGAAGTGATGTTTTGGTCATGTCTTGGCAGCGCTATCAGTACTTATAGCTTATGTCCATGAATTACGAGAATCAATTTCTCTGAACATGTTTTAAATTGATCTTTGATTGCACCGTGTAGCTTTTGGATAAGGTGCCCTGGTATTAGTCAATTTGACTTGGAAACGTGAAGATTCAAAATAAAATTGAAAGATGACCTATATTGAGCAGCTGCAGTGTGCAGTATCATTTTTTTTTCTCTATTTTTCTTTTTTTTTTTTTTAATTGTTTGTTTTGGTGTACAGTCGTGTTTATAAGTTCTTGCTGTGACTGCTAATGTCTGTGCCCAGGGCTGTGTGTCCTGAATTCCTAGCTCAGGCGTTCATGTTAACGATGCGTGGCCTATAATGTTGCTTTAATCCTGGCTTCAAATTACTCAGAAACTGTAACACAAAATGTGTTTATATCCTCGGTTTGTTAGAATTTAGATACTCTCTCACACTTGCATGGGGCTGACTGCTATTTGGAAGCAACTCATTTTCTTGCAACGATTTTCAGTTCTGGTTGAAGTAAATAACTGGTTTGAAATTATCATGAAGGGTGGTGGAGAGGCAAAAGTTGAAAGGAAGGGACTAATTAGGCCCTGAAAAGTCCAGGTAGGACTGAAGCTCTGAAGTCCCATAGAAAGTGCTTGCAGATGGAGCCAGCGAGACTCTCAGGATGTCTCCGTGTTGGATGTGTCTAGAGGCCAGAATAGCTCAGATATCATGAAATAAAGACAAGTGTTGTCTACAGCAGGGCAAATCTTTTCCTTGATTGCAGGAGAACTTGCATGGCCTTTGCAAAAGATATGAGATGCTTTATGTGTAATTAGTCACCTTGCTTAGCTGTAAAACAAGCATCAGTATTGATAAGGGTATGGAAATGTTGAAACCTTGCTGACTTATCTCAGATGTTCTTTCTGCACTTCTTATGTTTCCAGCAAAGAGATGTTTAATCTAATAATCCATTAATTTCCTATCTTATTAACAAGCAAAGCTAATATCTCTTAGATATGTCAAGTATCTTCTGGTCTTGGTGTCTCTTTCACATGGGGTTTTATGACCAAACCTCATTCCTCAATTCAGCAGATTTTCCCCTATAATTAAATTTGCATGGCTAAATTATAACTAGCCATTTCCCCTTATTCCCTGCCAAAGAAGATTTGTAATGGGAAAACTGACAAGTCAGGACACTTATAAATTTATATCTGAGAGCCCTATTGTGTCAGCTTCTTCAGAGGACTCTTAATGCGATTGCCTTGTCAGCAGCATCAATAATAGAGGGCGAAGATCAATCTGTAATGAAGGGAGATGAGATAATTTTTCTAAGTGTGGAACTGTGATTCTTCCCTGGTGACTGGGAGCTGCAGTTACGGTGATCGTGCTGTACATTGCTCTTCGAACACCTTGTAGAGCAATAGGCACCTTGCTTGCAATAGGCAGCAATAAATAAAATTAAATGGCCATAGCAACACATAGCTTGTGAGGGTTTGCAACGAGGAGGTTATATCTTGGAGGTTTAGGAGGTAATTTAGAGCACCAAACACAGCATTTTTTTTTTGTTTCTTTATTAAGTCTTAGTGTATTTTTGCATGTGCCAAGAAAGTAATTCATAGAGAGAGCTGCAGGTGGAAGGAGGAGAAGCAAGAGCGCTGGCTGCACCATATGATGGAGGCAAAGGTGTCCTTGCTATAGTGGCCATGTCCATGGCTTCTGCAGATCTTGCAGGTCATGGGAGGAGACCAAAGCAGGGCTCTTCCACAGGGAAAAGCTCCTGAATCTTTCCCTGCCACAGTGAGTGGAAGGAAGAATATGCTGTATTGCTCAGCAGATAATTTCTAGCCTTTGAGCCACTTAGTCTGCTCTGGCGAAGATCTTCTTCTGTGCAGAGATCTGGGGAATTTCATCCTCAGCACATCAGCGAGGGCTGTAGAGCCTCACCAAGGCACTCTGCTGCTCTAGTGCTCCTTCTCAGCTCTGTTCTCGAGAGCCCTTCTCCAGTTCTTGTCCCCTATCGGATCAGCCTGCTTATATAAACCATAAAATCTCAGGGAAATTAATCAGGCACTTAAAAACATGGTGTTGCAGTTTGAATTCATGAGATATTCTCGATTCTTTTTTCATTGCACTTTTTTTTCCATTTTTTTTCTTACTGCGATAACACACAGCAACTTTAATAATGTTGGTATCTTGTGGTTTTCAATTACACTACATCTTATCCTGAAGAATTCCACAGTTTCACGAACCACTGATTGGGAGAAATCCTTCAGTGCCCCTGAAAGCTGAAGCACGTGAGTTTCCTTTGGAAGAGCAAGCAAGGAGGCAGAGTGACAAAAGAAGATGCAATCACCTCCTCCTCCCCATCCTGTAGTATGAAGCAGTTTATGCTCCAGGGATAAGAAGGGTTTTGATCCTGGGAGAGACCCAGCCAGCTAGCTGGCACACATGGCATCCAAGGCAAATAGGTATTTTTCTTTAAAACAGCTCCTATTTATAGTGAATATGAGAAGACTTTTTTTTTCCTTAATTATTCACAGTGACTTAATACCAGATCCATCTTATTTTTTTTTTTCTAAATCTCCTGGAATTTTTGCCCCAGTGAAGTCTTCCCCAGCAGCTGCAGTTCTGCTGCGGGTTGTGGTCTGTCCCATCTTTGGCTTCCTATTTTGAAAAGGACCACAAAAAGTGATTTAGAAAGGCAACCTTTTCCAAAGATTTTCTAAAGCGTTGATGGAGGCTGAACTTTGAGCCTTGCTTGTCTGCTCACCATTTTCTGCCCAAACCTGTTGCAAACAGCTGTTCCCAACTAGGGACTTGGCAGGTCCTTGCACATGCACCATGTCCCAGGGGAGCAGCACCCTGTGTGCTGCAGATGCCATTGGGAATCACCTGATGCAGAGGATTTTGGACAAAATTAATTTCTTGCTGAATATGTAGAATATTCAAAACTGTTGTCATTTAAGCAGAGTATCGCAGTGAGACCTGTAGCTCGGATTGAGGGACGGCAGTAATGAAAGCGTTGTGAGCCTTCCCCACACCCGCTTCACTGAGCGAACAGCTACCCAGGGCACCTTGGAAAGCAATAAAAGCAAATTAGCTGAAGAAATTGTTCTTACGGCGTGTGGTACAATTTTTCCTTCAGTAGTGAGCCTGTGCAAGGGAGGAAAGGATGGCTGGAAATATTGTTAGTCCTCTGCTTTAGCAAACGGGGAGGAAGATGAGGGGTCTGCTTATCCGTGGGTGCATGTGAAAGCAAGCTGCTCCTTCCCCTCACCGTATTTGGTTCTTTTTCCACTCAAAAGATGTATTTGCTTTTCCATATCCCAAAAGTATTCAGCAGAAAAAGGTTGGTCATCTATGCAGCTTAGACGCTTGGCCTGTGATTAAATTCCGGTTATTAAAAAGGTTAAAAGACTCACAGAGGTCGTGTTATCTGGTAGGAACGTCTCTGCGAACACCTCTTGTGCTGGGCTTCATGCTCCATTTACCTGCTACAGCAGCTGTGGTGGTGCTAAGGCCTTCCCAGCAGCAAGGATAAGTCAGAAGCAATGATCTCCCACAGTAATTAGTAGCCCAGAGATGAACAAGAGGTTAATTGTCCAAGCCAGCAATAATGCTGTGATAAATGGCGTTGTCGTGTGCTGCCTGCACCCTCAGGCTTAGCCTTGTGAAGCCGCCGCAGGCCTCAGTGCTCACTCGGGCTTTGCAGGCCTCGCCCACACTTGGGCATGGCATCTGTTTTGTGAAAACTCTTCTTGCGCGGTTCAAGGTGCATGTTTGAAGGAGGGCACGAGCCGTAATGCCAGGAAGGATAGGAATGGCAGGTAGGATGGAGGCTTGGCTGCTGCGGAGTGGCAAGTCCATCACTTGCCTTGGTGAGAGAGCAGGTCCTGGGCTGTGGACACCCACCCTGTGGCCACCCTGCTTGAGCATGCACAGGTAGGGTGGAAGAGACCAACACCGTTGGCCATGTTGTGCCCCTCTGTGTCCATATATGCATTCCTATAGTTTAGTCTCTACCTCTTTAGCTTACTTGAAAAGTTCCTCTTATTTTTTTCCCCTTACTGAGCAACTCAGATTAATACTAATTTAGCAGCATTTCTAGTTCTTATGTGCAGAAGTATGTATTTTGGCTAATACAGATTGAAAATGAGAGGGGAAAGAAAATGGGCGTTAGCTGTATATTGGCATCATCCAAAAAATGAGTGTAATACATGACAGTTTATCATCTATTTTAAAATTAAGTTTAAAAACTGACGATTCTGGAGTAATGTTAAAAAGTTAAAACCCTGAGCCTCCTTAAAAACCAAATAGTAAATTAAATTGCTATAATAACTGTGAAGTCTGCACTGTTCTCTCCCATCTCACCCTGCATTTTAACCATAAAGAAGCCATCACCTCTATAAGCCCTGACAGAACTAGCAGTGCTGGTAACAACAAGTCAGATTTGATCAGACCTCTACTTGCCCCAAAATGGTTCTGTGTGCTTCTGGGATTACTAAATCCATTGGCTTCCTTTCGCTTGATTGTCTGGATTAAAAGACATAGCTTGAGGAGAAGGATGTAGTATAGGCGGAGATAGTCAACCAATTTTTACTGATTTTTTTTTTTTTCCCCTGTGTTTTTCCTCCAAAGAATTTACTTCTTGTGTAAAAAAGGATTTTTAAAAGGGATTTTTTCTAAAACATTTTGGAAGAAAGTCAAGAGCTTTCAATAGTGCATCAAGCTTTGTTTTCTTTTCAGAAAGTGTGTCTACTCTGCTAAGCTTTTATTAAAATCATAAGTATGAAGAAAAAAGTACTTGAAAAATCACATTTGAGAAAATATCTTCCTGTATGCTTACCAAAATTCAAATTCTTGAAGTTACTACTCCAGCACAAGGTTCTCTTACTTGAGAAATTTCCTCTTGGAGAATTAGTTGAGCAATTATTTTTTATTATTATTTTTTTCTTTCCCCTATGAAAAGGTGATTTGGTTGGGACTGCAGTGTTTGCAGAAGGGTGTTCTCAGAGCCAAAGCACAGTACACAGAGGCAACCTGCCCTTAACTGTGGAAAGAGCTGAAAACGCAGTGTACAAAAATGACTGTTAAAAGTTTCATCGCAGTCAAGCGTGGCAGCGATAGCAGAGCGATATTTAACTATCTGATCGTGCTGCTCACATAAACCCCTTGTCAAGAGTCTTCCGTAGCAGCCTGGTGTGTGCCCAGTCCTTACACAGTGACAGCTTGTCATGGGCGCTACATTCCCGACACCGTGGATTAAGAGCCAACAAGATTTCTTAGCACCAAACTGCCTTTAATTACACGGGACGCTTTTTCACAGTCATGCATAATTTTAAAAATGGCTTAATTTTAGAAGTTGGCATTTTGTAGAAAGGGAGCTTGCAGAGGGAATGGGCGCTACTTTGCAGGTTAGCACAAAATGTCAATTTTAGAGGCAGTAATGGATGGTCATGGGGGTGTGGGAGATGTTTAATGGTTTGGGATTCACCTGAATTTTGTGTTATGGACCAATAGGATTGTATGCATTGTGTACTCAGACTCATTCTCTTTTAACTGTGTCATTGACCCCATTGGCATTTCTGAGATCTCAACTCTTCCCTATGCAACCCTTCAGTAGGACTCTTGCCCAAAATAATCAAAACCAGACACTTTGTTATTTGCGTAAGTTTCATAGATTCATACTCCATATACAACAGGAAAATATGAGTGTTAACTGCATTTAGGTGATATTGCATTTTATTTGGAATTGATAAGACAAAATAAGAGTCTGAGACTTTTTTTTTTTTAAAGAAGCAGCTCTTAATAAGAATTTAAAATATGAGTAAAAACATCTACTTTCTGGTCTGGTGCTGAAAGTCCGTGACTAGAGATGTGGACCTGAGAACATGACTGCTGCCTTCCTGTGTGCAGCTGCTTTGTGTTTTGGATACTTTTCGAGGAAAATGACACTTCTGAGGACACTTTCCTGGAGTGATTCTGAACTGATATTGAGTTCAGGCCTGTTATTTGTTGTGATAGTCAAAAAAAAAAAAAAGTACTAAATTCAACTATGTTGAAGAAGGAAAGAAAATATTTGTTGCAACCATGGCTCAGAGGGAATGATGGCGAGCTTAACTTCTCTAGATGACTGAGCATAAAATACCTTAATGTAAGCACTGGAGAGGAGAGGGCATCTTGGTTTTTTTTCTTTGTCTCTGTGAAATTTTTGAATATAACTCTGTTGTCCTGTTGCTGGAAGAATTTTGTACTTAGATCATCTTCTGATAAAACATTCATGGGCATGGCAAACATTTGTCATTTATTGTTTGCTTTTCTGTATTTCATGTATTTATTCTCTGTCAGTATTTCCACGAGGGTCAATGAATGCAGTGGAGTACTTTGCTGAAGATATATTCCTAATTGCCTACACTGAGCTGGAGGCACCCGTGGAAGCTCAAAGAACTGTCAGGCATAAATAAGAGTTCTTCTAGTTGGCATTCAGCACAGTTCTTGTTGGGAGAATAAAGGTTGACCTTGGTTTTATGGGAGTTTCTCCTCTGGTCAGAGACTAGTTGTTGCAAAGCACTCTCTTCTCTGCAGATATCTCTTCCATTGATCTGACAATTATTGCCCATCAAAGCAGGAATATGTAATTAAATATTATAATTCCTTCTTTTAGTTTTTATACATGGGAAAATCTACTTTTTTTTTTAGCAAGAAAAGGCATAAATGTGCATCTTATGAATGTCTTTGAATGTATAGATTGATTTTCTTCTGCAGGTGAAATGTCTGATTTCTCAAAAATTGAAATTTGTAAAAAGAAATAGAGCTTTTATTTTATGTCAAGAGAACTCTTAAATATTTATTGGAAATAAGAAGGAAACCCTCAAAATCTGCTAAGTGAAAAATAATACTCCTGCCATATCAATTGTATAGAAAGTTACCATGTGGGAAATGAAAAGTAATGTCTCCATTTTGATTTGCTTTAAAAAATATGAATAGTTTTCTTCTCTCCTGAGTGATTTTATTGGCAATATATTTATCACAATAGTATGGCTCAATTCATGCCTGCCCTCAAGCAGTGTATGTCACAGCAGCTATTCTATGTGCAACTCGGTGATCTCCCAGGGATATTATTACCGTGAGGTATTTGCTCACAGCTAATGCTAACATAGAAGGTCACGTAAAACATTAGGTGATAAATAAGAGATTTATTCTAAAAAAAATAGATTGGCTCAAAAAAAACCCATAGCAATATTTTTCAATGAAGGCTTATTTTTAGCTAGTTTTCATTACATGGCTATTATCTCTACTTATGTATCAAAAATTTTAAGTAACTTAAAATGTTATTTTACATCCAATAATGCCCTAAAAACTGTACTTTTTTCATTTTTAATAACTTACTGAAAATGAAGAACAATAAGAATGACTCAGACTTGTTCTCAGTAATGATAAATGACATTACTTTTATAGTTTTAAATTTTCTAATTATTTAAAAACCTATTCTTATCATTACACTGGAAGATATAAGATGGTCAGCTAATGCATAGCATGTAAATAAAGGCAGTAGAGTTTTGTTTGCATTTATTCAAAAGCAAATGCAACCTCTGACAATAATTCTGCTAGTATGTTTTCAAAAACCATAAGAAAGAATGAGGGTCCCTAAATTGCATTTTGGATATAATTTCCAGTTGCATTAGTGGTGTGAAACAGAAGGGATGTGGAAAGCAATGTGTAATATGATAGAGTGAAGTCATTAAGGATTTGTTTATACAAAATCTTGGTGACCTTTTTGGCTGTATCTACAGACCTATGAGGAGCAGCGCAGCCCGTCAAGGTGAGACCCATGGGCTCTTATCCTGGGTCACAGCAGGACGTGGTTCTCTTTGTGACTGGAAAAGCAAACCAACAACACTAGTGTCATTTAATTTCTGCACATCTGAGTTTTCAAATGCATGACAGGGACAAGAAAGAAGAGGACTTTGGGGTTAACTTCCTAAGACTGGTCACTCTTGCTTCCCAGCTAGCACCAACCATGGTAGATTGGCTTGTAAATCTTTTGGAGTGGTGTTTATCACTTTTGCTTAGTTTCAACAGGGGAAAAAAAATGTGTGTGTGTGTGTGTGTGTGTGTGTGTGTGTGTGTGTGTATATATATATATATTATATATATATATATATATATATATATAAAAAAAACACACACACACACAATCTCACCCTCTGTCTGTCCTCCCATACAGCCCGTCACTGTGTGAGATACCCTCGGTCCCCGCTTGCCCGCTCCGGCGGCCACATGGATCACAGGAGCATGCTCAGTTTAAAACCAGTTTAATTAGGTCGCAGTTCACGCCCAGTGGTGCCGCGGCCGCCCGCGTGGTCCCCAGCATTGCCCCCCCATCACATGTCCCCAGGATCAGGTTATTTACGCCAGGAAAGCCCCGTTTGTGATTGATCCCAGCAGGGTGACACGCTCCCCCCGGGGGACGTTCATTCCCAGCTCTGCCCTTGGGCTTCGCGCCCGTTCCTGGCGGTGGCCGGACCCGTCCCCATCAGCAGCGACACCCAGGGCTGCAGTATGGATGGGAGCCGGGAACGGCACCAGCTTCATCGGCTCCCTGCAGGATGAGCCCGCACGGGGCCGGATGTCACCAACGTCCCTGTGAGCAGCGGTGACACTGCGGGGCCGCACGCAGCGGCCAGCACCTTCGCTGTGTTTTAAGGCCACGCTAATTATGTAAATGACATGTAAATCCTCTGGAGGCGGTGAGGACAGAGTCAGCCGCTGCAGAGACGCAGTCCCACAGATAAAACCCCCTCCAGAGTTTATTGTAGGGGCGCCCATGGGGCCAGTGCTCCCTGCGCAGCAGCTCGCAGCCCACGGGCAGGAATGCGAGGAGAAGCGCTGGGAAGGGGAGCCCACGGGCGCCGGGAATGGGATGCGGCCCCCCCGGCCCGCTGGGGCTGCGTCCTCCGGGCGGCTCTAGCTCTGCTCCTGCTCCTCGGCACGCGCCAGCTTCCCAAACAGCGACCGGTAAAGCTCTGTCCTGCGGGAGGAGAAGAGAGGGACAAGTTACTCGGCAAGGTCAGGCTGGGGCCGCAGCAAAACCGGCCCCTCCTGCCAGGGAAAAGGCCTTGTGTACTTAGGAATGCATTCAAAACCTTCATTAATAAATACAGGCAAAGGGGAGAACTTGCAAAAGATCAAGCTCATGCAGCACAGAAAAATGCAATAGTCCAGCGTGGCTGGACACCCTGTCTCTAGAGAATGAGGGGTTCTGCAAGTCGGCCCTTTACACACAGGCTCCTCAAGTAAGGAAACAACAGTGACTATTTTAATGGGATGTATGAGCCCGCAGAGCCATCAGGAAGATTCAATCAGCCAGCCTGCATAGGACATAATTTAGTTTTCGTACTTTTTGTGAACTTGATGGTACTTGAAAAGCAAAGCCAATGACCCAGCAAGGGGCTGTCTAGCAAGAGCATGCGTGCAGCAGGCCCGATAAGAGCAGCAAGTTCCTCTTAAAAAAAAAAAAAAAACTTGGTTAGTGTTATTTAGTTTTAATTTTAAATCAAAGTAACATGAGAAGAGAGATGGAGGAAAGGAGAGGGTGTTTCAGTAACGATGTAATTGTGGAAGTGACAGAGGACGCGCTGGGGAAAGCTGCAGTCTGCAGAGCCGGGCGCGCGGGAGCCTCGCGGCGCCGGCCCCGCTCGGGGCTCGCGGCCGCCCCGGCTCTATGGGGCAGACGCCGGGGTGGGAAACGACCCCAAAGGGAGCCCACGGCCACGTCCCCCCCTTGCCGCCCCCCGGCCGCCGTTCTGCAGCATCTCCCCTCGGCAGCAGCTACCCATGCAGAGAGCAGAACTCATCAATCCTCCAGGTTTAACCTTGTCTCTGTTCCAATTCACCAGGGTAAGTGTGGATTTTAATACTTTCAGCCCCCTTAAGGCGATGCATAATGAACTCGGATTTTGGTTAAAAACATAAAATTTCTCCCTGTTTCCCCCCGCACTAAATGCCAGCGCGGCGGCCGCGCGCGCGAGCGGCGCCGACCTGCGCCGGTAATTAACGGCAGCGGCGGCGCGCGGAGCAGGTCAACACCGGGGTCCTCCTTGAATTAAAATTTAACTTACCCTTTATTGCAACCTACAAAAGCAAGTAATGAGCACTAACATTTTTATTTCTTTTAAACTGTCATTTAGGCTGTAGAGGGGATAATTACCTATTTCCACCGTAGTAAGGTTTTATCACCCTTAGTGAGGCATTTTCTAATTTAATATTTTTACTATATTATCATAAAACCTGTTTCTGGAAAAAATGATCAGGAAGCACACAGCCATTTGCCATAAAACATGTGTGTGAGGAGCTGGCTTCGTTATTTATGTCCCTCTGGCGGGCTGGGAGGCGCCGGGCGGGAGGGCTCTGCCTGGACACCCCTTTCCTTCAGTGCCGTCACCCCCAGACTGCGGGTGCCCCCCTTCTGTGAGGTGAAATCTCTCCAGCAGAGCGCCCCGGCTGCAGACCAGCAGCCCAAGGCTTCATAAATAGATAAACCAGCCCGATACAAATGCCAGGAGCCGTGAGCGCTCCCCGGGCTCCGTGCACGCTGCTCTCTGCAATTACACTCACGTGTTCCCTTTTCACAGGTTCGGCTCCGGGTTTGCCACAGCAGCAATGTTAAGGGGGGCTGCTTTGCAGGAGGGTTTTCTTGATGTGCTGCTCATACAGCAATAGTGCAGGGGGGGCTGCTGGGCTTGGCGCTTACAAAAATACCCGGCGACAAATTTCTCTGCCTTTTCCCAGCTACCTTCTCCTTCCTCCCCACTCCAGGCCGAAAAAGAAAAGAAGAAACAAAAAAAAGGATCATTTCGAATAAGCCCCAAGCAGTACTGAAATAACTACATCTGCCTCGTTCCTAGCGACACGGCCCTTTGGGAGCCAGAATTTTTAATTCACCAGAATCAGAGAAAGGTCCATCCATGTTGAGCACCCACAGAGAAGGGGAACAGGGAAAACAGAGCTCCTAGTGAAAGAGAAGCTGGACCGGAGGGTGGATAATTTGCTTGGAAAACTTTCCGTCTGTATCCTAAGAAATCTTTTACCCAGCACTGTGAAATTCAGCTTAGGAGATCTCTAATAAAAAAAAGGAATAAACTGGAGTGCTTCACGTCTGATTCCTGCAAGAGACACAAGTGCCCCTGCAGGCGCTGTGCGGTCGGCGGTCCCGCGAGGTGGCACTGTGTCCTGCTGTGTCCTGTGTGTCCTGTGTGTCCCGCTGTGTCTTGCTGTGTCCCGTGTGTCCTGTGTGTCCCGCTGTGTCCCGCTCCTGCTCCTGCTCCAGCTCTAACTCCCGGCGCGGGCGCATGCCCTCGGGCTGCTCTCACAGGATTTAGAGGCGCCGCAGGGAGCCGGTCCCTGCGCTGAACAAAGGGACCGCAGAGGATGGAGCCGGGGCCGGCGGGGCAGCAGTCGGGGGCAGCAGCCGCTCCCCCGGGACCTGCTGGCCCTGCAGACGGACCAGACCCGGGCCTGCCCTGCGCCCTCCGTGTCACCAGCGCTGCACACTGGCCCCGTAAATCAGCACGCCGCTCCCCGCCGCAGCAGCGAGAGCAGCCAGGGCCCCCTCGCTCGGGCCTCCTTCGGCTCCCAGCACCTTCCCCGTTTCCACAGGGGCTTCCGCAGCACGGTCCCCTACATCAGCACCATCGGCTCCGAGGCTCCAGGCAGGGGCTGGGCAAGCAGGAGGCCGGCAATGGCCCCGTGGGCTCCATCTCCAATGGGCTCCATCTCCAATGGGCTCCAAGCAGGGCGCCCGCTCCGCACCTTCGCATCCCGCAGCCCAGGGATGATTCCCCTCCTTTACAGCTTGACTGTTCTGTAACAGATTTGATGCAGGAGAAGACAAATTGTCTCACAAGGAAAGAACGACAAATCATCGCACAGCTCTTAACAGGTTATTTTTTTTTCCCCTTTGAAAGGGAAATTTCCATAACAGAAGCATCCGTCTCCTGAGGAGGGATGTCGAACGCCCCACGTTGGGACGTGATGACTCCAGCCCATTGGCCTGAGCTGGGTCACATACAGCTCGGGACTGCTGGCTTCGAAGCAGGAGAAACCTCCTTGGAATATCCCCTTCCCCAGGGATGGCCGAAAGCCATGGGAATCTTGACTGCACCTACAGGAATGGACTTCCCAGGATAAGCCCAAGTCCTCGAGCTCATCCAGCTGTTCCCAAAAGCAGCACTGTTTCCTGCAGCAGCTTCTCTCTCAGTGGACGGTCCTGGATTGACAAGCCCAGAGCCCAAATTCCTTCAGTAATCTAGTCTCATGGTATTTCAATACCCAAAGCACAAAGTGAGCTAAGTTTAAGGCTAGTATCTCACCAACGTCCATTATTATTTTTTTTTATGTTAAACTCTTATGTCATATAAGAAAATTAATCCTTTAATACCAGGATTTCCTTCTCCGTACTCCGCTCTGCTTGCAGTAAGACTCCCAGCGACAAAGCAGCGGCGCTAAGTCCAAGAGCTAGAACGTTGATTGGGAAAATACCCAACATCCTGGCTGAATCCAGGGGAAATGCTCTAATCCAGCCTTCGCTGGCAGCTGGATAAGCTGTGTCTTAATTCAGCTTCCCTGGTCTGGTGGTGCAAGAAGTGTCATCCCACTGCAGGCAAACGAGCCATCTCTGTGATCGCCACTGCCCCGAGGAAGAGGCCGGCTTGCTAGCCAGTGACAAACCCAAGATGACATTGGTTAGGGGCTGAAGAAGAGCAAGGGGCAACAACGGTGTCTGGACCAAACACCCGTGTCCTCGAGGAACATCTCTCCTAAGAGTGACCCGTCTTCCCGAGGTGAAAAAGTGATTTTCCTCAAAGGTAGCAGCAACCTGATATTACACCTTTTTCCTCAAGGGTCTGCACGGAGCTTCTGTTCCACAAACACAGGGGCTGAGCTTTGCCCAGGACAAATGCAGCGCTGTGATGTGAAGAGCTCTGCGTCAGAGCTGACAGAGACTGCAGCAAAACCAAAAGCCACCCACAGTTCTTCCTAGAAACACAGGCTTTACGTGCCCAAACTTGGCTGTTTATAGGATTGGAATGATTATCATGTGCTCAGATACTGGACTAACGGGATCAATAAAGCACCTTTGATCATGCAGGTGGAAAAAATATATTTCAAGGGAACTGCAAATTATGGCACCAACATGATGTCCCCTCAAACCAAAGCGAATTGTGATCAGAGAAAGATCAATCCTGGATCTAATTCTGGATAATTCCCACCTGAGACAGCCCCTCTCTTGTGGATAACCACTACAGCACAGTCACTTCCAACTTCTGCCTTCGGGTTCCTTGTCTCAGGGCAGGTCCGTTTACATAGCAGTGACCTTGGACTGATTAAAAAAAAAAACTCAGCCCAAGAGTACTATAAATGTATTTAAGTCCATAAACATACATCCCAGGATAACCATAAAAATCACCTTGCAGTGTATGTTTTAAAATACTACCAAAGAGGGGTTAAAACAGAGAAGAGCTGGAGGCCACCAGTGTCCCACACATTACAACATAATATATGTGAGCACGGGGTTAAACAGCCATGCCCATGCGTAGGGTGCATGAAAAACTGGCAAGTGGAAGATTAATTGCCTGCACAAACGCCATTATTCCAAGCGGCAGCAGGAATAGGAACGGAGGTGGCAGTGCTGGTGACAAAGGCCCTGCTCGGGGTGTTTCTCTGCTCCACTCGGGCTGCAGCACGGTCGCTGAGGGGCTGCTCCTCCCTGTCTCTATCCAGGCTGCTCCTCGGGGGCTTGGGCTCTTTGTTTCCTCAACCAGCAGGAGCACTGAGGGAAAAGTGTGTGCGCCAAATCCCTGGCATCTGGGCATCTCCCGCCGTGCCAACACTGCACAGGGACCTTGCAGGGAGGCTGTTCTTACTTGTATTTTAAGGCACATGCAGAATAGTGCAGGATGGCCTAACTGCACAGAGGACTCAGGCCTCGAACACTGCTGCACTGCTGCATCCAGGTGCCAGTTCTGCTGGAAAACCCAATCCTGGCACAACAGACTGGGTTTGTCCGCAGCGTCCGACCCTCAGGCACGCTGGCTGGGCGTGCAAACACGTTACCTGACAGCTCCGTCCTAGAGGGTTAAACCAACGTGAGGCAGCAAGACACTTAAATGCCATTAACGAACAGCGTGTTGGGTCTGCAAAGCGGCTGATAAACTTCAGGCAGGACCTAAGTTCCCGCAGCCAGACAAGAAGCGGCAGCAGCTGCTGCCACGTTGCTGCACCAAGGAGGTGCAAAGCCCTGTAATAACCTGCTCCCGGTGCAGAAACCCCCGGAGACATTTCCAGGGAAACAGATGTCAAACACACAGTCCCCACCACGACGGAGGCTGCGTCGACAGCGTGACAGACACAGGGTCCCGTTGGCTCTAACGGCTTCCGAGACCCACTGCAGGGCACGGTGGAGATCCTGGGATGCAGAAACAGAATTCGTGTGATGATCCAAACAGCCACAAACGCACATCTAACCTCACACTGCCAAAGACATTTAGGTCCCTCTTTTCCTATGATCCAGGCAAGGACGGGGAGTGAACTTTGTAGGGCTGGAATCTCCCTCTGCATTGCCAGCACATTTCTTCTTGTCCCAAGAGGATCTAGATCATATTCAGAAATTAGAGCATTTTCCTCATCAAAAATAAAAAGAAGCAAAACAATTATGAGAAAGAGTATTCCTGTGATGAGGCAGCAAGGCCCTGTTATGGATGTCAAATGCGTTAGTGCCTGCTTCCTGAAGAACCCTCACCCAGAGCCCTGCGCAGAACTGCACGAGGCAGCAGTGCAAGGGCAGCAGGGATTTGCTTGGCATTTTCCAAGCAGATGAATGACGTCTCTCTCACTTTCACACAGCACAAACATGTTCACAACCCAGGGGAAAGATGTTTCTCAAGCCTTCCACATCCATTCACTGGAAGGAAATACACTACCTCCTACCCACAAAAAGCTGAGCATTTGGAGATTTAGGTTAAGAATGTCACACGAAGAAATACAGGTTTATACAGGGAATATTATCTAGCACCTACGCATATAGCTGAAAACTCCTTATTAATTTACAAGTTAAGGCATTACAGTCTTCTAAGAAAATTCTTTATTAATAGAAATAAATGCAAGTGATGTTTAGTCTTGAGTGAATCTTAACTATTGCAGTTATGAGCTGAATTAAGAAAATAGATAGTTAATAGAATTGTAAACGCTTGAGATTTCCAATTCAAAAACTATTTCAAAACCAAAAGAATTTTAAAGCAGGAATCAAAATGCACATATCAAGATTTATGAAAACTTCTCGTTCAGTGTCACAGTAATTACAGAGTGAAAGCTCAGCTAGACTGCCTGGACAGATGTGACCAAGACACCCAGGCTATGATGCCAGTGACAAATGGTTAACTGATAAGAAGAAATGGAGAGGGCGACAGACTGAAGAACAGGTCAATATCATGCTGTCATGAAGCCATTTGAGAAACATAATTAATCTATTACTCACCTGGCGTCATCATTCATTGTACAGTGGTCAATAGGTGCCATGAAGCTCACCAGCTTGCTATGGACATGGTACCTGAATAATGCAGGAAATAAGCAGGCAGCACATTACTAACTATTAATGAAAAGGAAATGTTGCTGCTCAAATAGAAATGTAAGTGTGTCTGAAATGCAAAGTACTGGCTTTCCTGGTGGCTGGTATCTCATGACTCACTAGTTGCAGATGGCAGTGCCTCCTCTCTTCCCTCCTCCTCCTTTCTTACAACACGCTTAGCAGAGTAATCAGATGAGAGGACGTGCTGAATAGCTGACTAACAAGCAAATCCTTGACTCACAGCCAGGCAGAGGATGTGCAGCACACAGGAACTGCACGCGAGCACATGAACACAAGCCCCGAGCGCCCGCGCTGGGAGCCAGGGACGGAGCAGCTCTGCAGCCGGCTGCTCCTTCAGCCGGGGCCTCCTGGGCTTCCCAGCCCGGCCTGGGAGCTTACACACAGTGCTTTCATAGCTTATATTCTAGCACCTCACATATACATGCTTTAATACTGAAAAATTCAGACTGAGAAGCTGGCTTCAGACCTTGTGCTGAAGGGTGCAAGACCCCAAACCAATGGCTTCTGGTGTATACTACCATCCTGGCTCTCTGAAATGTTTTATCCAAGGTGCTGATACTTTTAAAGCCTTACAATAGGCACACAAAAGGATTCATAAGCATTTGCCTAGAAACACCTTTCCACTCTGTCATCTCCATAGTCCCCTCGGTTTGCTTATATGGGAATTTTTCCTGGAGGGGATTTTTAGCTCACAAGAACCTATTTCAGGCCAGTTCTCCAGGTCCTCCCTTACACAGGGGTCCTTCTGTTTTCCAGGACCTCAAAGAGCTTTACCAAAAGAAAAAGGAAGCCCAAACAAACAAACAAAAAAAAACCCCACTCAGTACTGCAGCCCTCATTTTAAAGCATGAAAAAGAAGGCAAGCAGTGATCCATAGAACCGTTCTGGAAAGACGCTGGAGCTTA
This sequence comes from Rhynchotus rufescens, assembly GCA_032273925.1. NCBI lineage: Eukaryota > Metazoa > Chordata > Aves > Tinamiformes > Tinamidae > Rhynchotus > Rhynchotus rufescens. The sequence goes on along the minus strand of JAVCKT010025200.1, from coordinate 9,781 downwards.
ACTGCACGTTGATCCAAAACACAGCCACTGACACATTTCTCTTTTATTGGCATTTTCCCTGAGGGGGTCAGTGCAACTTTTATTTAGAAAAGAAAAACCGGTGCCCGAGATGTAAGAGGCGACTGACACAGGGAGATAGCAGCTCTCCCAGGGATGCTGGCGCGTGCGGATTGCGCGCGGCGCGAGACTGCCCCATTATTCCTCGAGGTTTACGAGTCTGACTCAGTTGTGTGATGTTGTCAGTAGTTTTGACTGAATCATGAATATATCCAATTATGTGTGATGCTGACAGAAAAGAATATTGATAGTCAATAATTATAGGCTTTTCAGGCCAACAAAGTAGCTCTTCCCTCTTTTAATAAATTATCTTATGACATCTATCTTAAAAATTGCTATGCCAGGCCTGACCCAGACTGACTCCACTGACTTTCTATCAGATGCCATCTAAACTCACGATTTATAGTTTACTCACAAAAGGATGGTTAATGTTGCGGATTTTTCAGGAAGCGGAGCGGCTTTTCAGCATGCCTCCCTGCCACAAACACCTCCTCCACTACAAATCATGCAGTCACGCTAAACTCAGGGAGACTAATGCATCTGCTCTGCAAAGGGGGGGAAATTCCTCTCCACGCTGCTCCTCTTGCCACACCAGAGCATGGACGACTCTTCCAACCGAAATACAGTGGGAGCCGTCAACCCAAATTAGTGACGCAGGAGGCAGAACGGGAAATGCAGGGGAGCTAAATTAAGCTGTGATGGGATTCATAAAAGTATTTGAGGATTACACATCAAATTCCAGTCTGAGGGATATAGACACTACCTCACTTGAGTATTTCTGTAGTATTTCTCGGGGCTGCTCTCCACATTTTAGGTAGTTAAACATACATTGCACAAGTGCTGTTTATAGGCTTCCTGGCAAAAGGCAGGAATACTACCAGTGCACCCCAGCACAAGCACAAGGCAGTCAGATTTTATCTTCCAAAACCCCACACGTTTGGATATATTCCGGTGCAAATTGTCACCCACCGTATTTTCCTTCCTTTGCTGGCTTTTCTATCCACTTTCTTCTTTATTTTGCTTCGTAACTTCTGGATGGCCAGCCACTGTCTAAAGAAAGCAAAGGCATAGCTAAGTGACAGTTAAAACAAGCAGACAAATATGCATTAAGTACATTGGGGTACAACAGTTACAAAAGAGAAGGAGATGGAGCACCTCAGGAAAGCAGGAATGAAGCTGCAAAAGCCTGCGGTGCTGCTTCTCTCCAGGAATATGGAATTTCAGCAACAGGCACCTTCCCTCGCTCCAGCCACAAAGGGAAACACAGACCAGACCAGCTGATGCCAAGGAAGTGATCACTAATCACCAAGAATATTCCATGTGCAGGGAAAGCCACAGAGGACACGAGCTTGGCTCCATTTTTATCCATTTTGATTACTGATATTTTTCAAGAATCTTTAGAATTAAGAAGAAAATCTTTACCAAATATAAATGCTAAAATCTGTAAAATTGTGTCTAAAGGTATTGTCTTTTCTGTTTCAGCACTGATTATTAGAATGGCTTCTATTTTGCATATAGAAAGCCCAGAACAGAATAGATGGTCTGCCAGATCTTAAACTGATTCCTTAAGTGAGATAGGTTATTCTAACTTCATGAACAGAATTACTGTGACGCAGGAGATGCTCTGAATTTATTTCCTCCCTCTGTTTTTCAAAGCATATTGAAAATTACAAGCAAGTATTTCTCTCCACCACCTCTGACTATTAAACCTGGCAAATCTCAGCAAGAAGCCCTATAGAATGCTCCATCTATTACTGTGCAAAGCTGGGAAAAAAATAAAAAAAAAAGCAATAAACAATTTCAGAAAGTGCTGCCTGATCCCTACCTGTACTTACAAAGGAACTCTACTTCTCAAACAGAAAACTTCATCAAGCCAACAAAGTTTTCAGCTGGGGAAAACTTCTGCTAGTTATAAATATATATTTATGAAAATGAGCAGCATCTTACCTGATTTATAAAATGAAAACCTAACATCAGGGAAAAAAATCTAGCAAAATCCAATTACTGCAATCTTAATATAATCATAATTACTGTAATCTATTTTATTGTAAAGTCAGATAAATGTACAATGTAATCACCACTTAAATGTAATTTTGCCTATATCATGTAAAATTACAGTGAATAGCTTTCCATAATATTCCAGACATACAGAAAATAAATTTGACACACTGCACTAAAATTTGGGTAATATTTTAAAAGAATATAAGTTATTTCACCAACACTAAAATTTCCTAAAGCATTTTCTCCCCTTGCCCATGCACAGACCCACAGCACGTTTTCAGCGCAGAGCCTTATTCCAGCATTTTCAGCCTTCCTTTGCCTTCATGCCTTTCTAAATAATAGCCCACAGCTATTTAAATGTATCCTGCTCTCTAAGTGGTATTTGGAATATTTTTTAATTTCTAATCACAGAATTAAAGTGAGAAATAAGAGTTTTCCTGCACAGAACCATATTTTACTTTTAGCATAAAGAAAACATTCCCCGATGCTGTTTTAATAGTATTTCTATATTTTCTTGCAACAGGGAGAAAGCACAGATAGGAATTGTTTTAAACTGATCTCACTACAGGTTGCTCCCCAATGCACTGACAAATCAGCTGATAATGCTAAAATCCCAAATTTCAGCAGCAGTTGGTCACTTTAGCCGGTCCCTGCTTGCTAAAGCAGGGCAAAACCTCCTTGTAGTGTCCAGCTCTGCTGAATTCTGGCAGTACAATTCATAACTAGGGAGTATGGTATAGAGAAGGACTTACTTCATTAATGCTATATTGCCTTAATCAGTTGCTTGGCAATTTATTACACACAGATGTTCTCTGCAGAGACATTCATGATTTTGGTTTATAGAAGGAATTTGGCTTATAGAAGGAATAGTAGCTGTGCACTTCTGGATGGGGACACAATGCTAGGGTGAAGCTGGTGATCATAGAACCATTAGGGCCGGAAAAGACCTTCAAGGTCAGCAGGTCCAACCACAGATGTTGCAGATGGCTTCCCACTTACCTGCCCATTGCAACCTGATCGTTGGGGTCCAGTGAGCTTGTTTTACGTTCAATAAGTTCTCGAAGCAGCTAGAAGAAGAAAATAATCTTATTTAAAAGTACAGTAAAGAGCAACTTCATGGATTTCTCAGAAGACTTAGGAAATCAGCTGCCAGATTCCCAATCAGTGGGCTACAGCTTTAGAAATTTCCTTGAAATCCCCAAAGAAAGAACCAAAAGCCTTTAAAGATTCTCTCTTCACAAAGAGGTTCTCCTAGGGACAACATGTGAGTGACAAGAGCAGAGCCAAAGGCTCCAGAAAGGTCCAACCAACAAGGCTACAAGTGCCAAGTGCTGCAGGTTGTCCCCCCCTTACACAACAGCCCCTGCACACCCTGCGGCTGGAGCATAACAGCGAGGGTTGCCTGGAAGAGTTAATACCCAAGGTAATTTTGGATGGATTGGGAAACAGCGCCGTGCTCCCTTCCATGCAGTTTATACAGGTGACATTTAGCACAATGTCATTCGTGATCTAAAAGGCTACACAGAGCCAGCAGCACTGTGGTGCTCCAAGCACCCTACGTGGTGAAAGCAAAGGCAGGACCTAAGAAGTACAGAAAGGGCAGCTCAAGGAGAGCACGGTGGTCCCCAAGGCCACCCCGCTCTCACCTACCTGGGAGGCACGAGGGGACCCTGCGCTCCCCAGCTCCAAGGACCTGCCCAGGAGAACAGGCATGCACCCCCAAGGGAAACGTCATAAAAGCAGAGGGGTAGCACTTTTATTTAAGGATAAAAAAGGAATAGTAAAGACTCAATTAACGAAGGAAATCTTCATACCTATGCACAACTTTCCCCTCCTTCAGGACATATATCATACTGAAGGAGAAAAACACAATTAAAACCTTCCTATGTCTCTCGCCCCCTCACATACATCCCGATTTGTTTATTTTTGGAGATTATTACTACAGCAATTACATTTAAGAATTCAGGAACAGAGGCCACTGGTTTATTATCACTAGCAAACAGCAAGCTATTTCTCTGCCCCGTTTATCTGATTGATTCCCAACATCTTTCTGGCACACAATCTATCAGTTTATCTCTCCCACTTCATCACAGTCACTTCTGGCAGCTAAATACAAGATCCAAATCCAGTGTTACACAGACATACGACACAGTAAACCTGTGTAACGCGGCGACTCGGCAAACAGCTGCCCCTAAGGCTCGGCAGAAATGGGATCTAGGTTTCCAGTCAATATTCTGTCAAAAGCAAGGTGGGAGGGAGAGGTTTGACAGCAGCAAGAAACGGTGCCGCTCAGGTTTAGCTCCTTGCCCCCGCACCGGCGGCAGGGCACGGTGACGGTCCTACCTTGCTGCTCTGGAGCGACGTGCAGAGCAAACCGCCGGGCAGCAGCAGCGGAGGCTAAGGCAGGAGAAGAGGGCAGCGGCCCCAGGCATCCCAGGCCTCTCTGGGATGCTTCCAGCTCCAACTTGGCACACACCAAGGCTTTGCTACTGAACGACCTCAATTCTCAGCAGCCTCCATCACCACATCTGATCCTATCAGCCCACAAAGCTCTTATTCTTTACAATGAGAGACCATCACAGCAACACGATTTGTTAATACTAACTTTCCCCCAAATTGCAGTGCCATTGCTGTCTCTGACTCCTCAGCTAGATCGCGAGCACCGTGGCATCCAGGATGTATTGGCCAAACGCCCAGGAAAGCACCTTTCTCCCTATTACAGCACCCCGGCCAGCTGGAGAGCTCTGCTCTGTCATCCAGACAAAACTCCCACAGAGCCACGCAACGGGACGTTTCCAGCAGGGCTCGTTCTTCCCTGTGCTTGGCCAAATCCACAGACTGGTAGACCACAGAGTGCCACCGAGACCTTGTGTCTGCCCTGGCTACAGCACGGCGTGCTCATCAGGGCAGGTTCCTACTGCTGTACGTGGGAGATGGGCAGGACACGCTCCTTCCGACACGGCAGCGTTTTACGTGGTGGCTGCAAAGGACCTGAAGTGCGTGCCACTCAGCGAACCAAAGTGGGACCCTGCCGCTTGCTGGGGCTCCTCTGCTCCACGTACAGGAGATCCTCTCACCACACCGGGCTAACTCAGCGGCCACCGCTGCGCTGGCCTTGGCGAAACACTCCTCCAACGCAGCGGCCACGGCAAGGGGACACCAAAAGAGGGGGAAGGAGACAACAGCAAGGAGAAAATAAAATGTTAAAAAAGCAGGGAAAAGAGGGAAATTAGGAAACAGAAATAAAAGCTGCAAAGCATCTTATTACATCTAAGTAGTGTACATCTTAAAGCTGACGTTATAAATCATGCTAACAATGGTTACTGAAATAAAAGTGAATGTAGCCAGAGGCCACCACTGAAAAAGTCAGTCCAGACCTGCCTCGCTGCCTTTGGTCTTTAAGGATTTGATTAGTTTTTCCGCTTTCTAGTTCACAGCCTTGCATTCAGCCCATGCTCCAGAGCCAGCAAGGGCTCAGGATACAGAATGAATGATAAATTCATTTACTGAGTAAAATAGCAGTGTTTTCTCAGCATAAGACTTAAAACACTTCCTGGGCTGCAATATTTCATTAAGCTTGGTGATTTTGGTTAAAATTTATTAGTCAAAACAGAAAACTCTCATCAGACCCCATATATTCCATTAAGAGTGATATATGGTGTCTCCCACTGTCTAATTATTAACTAGGAAGTGTAAGTAAATCACTATCAGCATTAAGCTCTGATGTGTGAAGACACAGTTTGGGTTAGGCAATTCCAGCATCAAAACGCCTGGATTTGAAGCATATTTTTTGCTCTTCCTCTTTCACCTCCTCCCATCTTCCCTGCACTTCCCTGATGTGACCTCGGCCTCCGGGAAGCAAGAGCAAGCGCCAACAGCCCCACGGAAAGCTGTGAGCAGAATATGCTACATGCAAAGCAGACCAAAGGCAGGGAAAAAGCAATACACACAGGCCAGGAAGAGAACCTGGAAACGCTTCTGCTCCCCTCCTTGTTTTGGGCACATTTCCTGCAAATGGAAAATATTTCACAGTGCAGGAGAATGTACAAGCTGCAACTGCAAGCAAACAAGCAAGGCAAGACGCAGACAGCGTGCCCAAAGGCTAGGGAAGCTTCAGAAGCAGCAAGTGCTCACCGGCCTCTGCAAGCACCCCAAACCACCTCCAAAACGGCACCGTGCTGGAAACACGCGCTTGCCAGCGAGTTCACCTGAGAGTGACTCCTTGGCCGCGCGCGCTAAGGAGATGCACGCCAAGCACCTTGTACAAAATTAGAGGGATTCAGAAATGCCATCGGGGTGTTGTTCAGGGATAATAGAGATTCATTTCTCATTTTAGAGGTCAATTTTCATTTTAGAGGTGAGGTCTCATTTTCATGCACCATGTCTCAGTGTTTCTAACACTTCAGTTGCTGACCTTTCCTGATTTGCAGACCCCGAAGAATTTCCAGTTGAGACAAAGACCTACCTAGAGCTGACATAAGCCTCCTGACAAAAGGCTCACTTCTCCTCGCACACTGATTCAAATCAGCACACTGCAAAGGTTGATTGATGGCACATCCCAGCAAAGAGTTTCGTTTACAAAGCTTAGAAATCTAATTGGGGCAAAAGAAACACTTTTGCTCCGTTGTTCCTAGAGCCGTCAGTAAAGCCAGGAAAGGCAGGGGTCACGTCTGCTGCTGTGCATCGAAGCCTCCCGTGCAAGCAGCGTGCAAGCAGGATTCCCAAGTCACGGATGCGGAGAGGGGAGCCGCAGCCGGCGCCGCGGGAGGGAGTCCCAGCAACAGCAGCAAACGAGGCGCTGATAAAGTTCCTTTCAAAGCAAAGCACGGGCAGCACCTCGCGCACCGTCTGCCACCTCAGCCTCGCGCTGAACGCGAGAGGAACAGACTCAATTATGTGCGGATTCCTAAATAAGGAGGAGAAATGCGAAAGCCTGGCCTTTGGCTTTACCAACAGCTGCTCACCTTGACAAGAAGATTTTGCCACTCCTTGGTTAAAACAACAAAATACTCAGCTTATTAGCAGGGAACTCTAAATATCTGCAGATTGCTTCGCTAGACCTTTCCAGCACAATGTGGATTTGTTACTAGAGAGAGTAAACAAGCAATCCCTGCGGCTCAAGGTCTCCTCACTCTGCCCCGCTGCCTTTTAACGAGAAATCCTTTCATAAACCCGGGCAAATTACCTTTGTCCTGCCTGAGAGACACAACATCACATGTCACACTGGAAAAAAGGTGGTGTTTTTAAATCACCTTTTAGTAATTTAGGAAAAACAGTTGCTTTTTAACCAAATCACCCTGGGAAACAAAAAGAGAGAAGCTGAGTGGGACCTGCCAAGCCAAGTTCAAGTAAAGAAAGAAGAGATCGAACAGCAAGAGACCACCGCCATCCCTCCACTTTCTGAGCAGAAAACTGACAAACTCACCTGTTTCTTAGTGTGATCTGAACACTGTCTAATTTGTATTTTCCTCTCTTTTATTCTTTTTTGTCACATGAACTTTTTTGTTCTTTTTTCACATTTATACACTAAATAATTATTAAAAACCATAAATGACAAAAATGTTGCATCTATTTCAAGAGTCTCTCAGCACATCTTTTTACACCTTACTTTTCCTGAAGGAAGAAAGAAGGATGTCTGCTTTCCTCTTCAAGCTCTCTCCAAAGAGGCACAACACAGCCTAGATTTCTAGCAACATCACAGAAAATTTAGATTATAATTCATACATTATTTTAAAATCACCTTGAAATCTTCTTTATGCTCAACCTTCTGTAAACTACCTGTAATGGAAATATCTAAACAGCAGGATGAAACCACTGAACTCTCTTTTTGCTTCTGTTTTTGCAAATATTTTATGAAAATTCAGTTTTATACAAAACAGGCACTGACTTGCTTGTTTTCTAATAACCCATTAAGAGAAGTTTCAAATCAAGCTTTAAAACGTGTTATTAACCATCTACCCAGCCATTTGAAAGATACATGCCTGTGATAAGAGTATTGTATTGCCATTAACCTGTGGGATGGTTCGAGACATCTCTTATTCACACAAAACTCTAAATGCATCTAATTAAAGCCACAAGATCAGCTGTCCATATTAATCACTCACCAGTTTAATTAAGGTAAACCAGCTTGTCAGAAAGCCAGTCTTCTCTCTATTCTTCACCATTATCGACTTTTAATAGTTCACTGGATTAGTAATTACTTGTTTATGGCATTATCAGACACCTTGGAGAGAAAAACCACAGTATGTGCCCAGGAACTGCTCTAGACCTACTCTTGCTTTGCACAGCAGGATGCATTTACCCCATCCAAGTAAGCGTTTTAGAAAGCCAACCAATGCAGTCAGACATATGTACAACCCAGAAATAAACAGCTTGAAGCTCACGTGAAGGTACTTCTGAGTTGGAAGTTCCTTCTGTGGTCATTCAGATTCAAGCAGGACTTCTGGGCAAGAAATGATGTTAAAAAAGAAAACACGTCGAGAATCCTTACTTGCTTTTGAGCTGCTGTCTATCACACAGAGGGGGCAGGCACACACAGCACCAACTCTCGAAGTTACAAGTCCAAAAATCAAAGTTTTCTGCAGCATCAAACCTTTTGCTAAAGTAATTCTGGTCTAGACGAGAATGGGAGCAACTCAGTCCCTGGCTACTCAGATGTGCCGGCTGGGGAGCGCGTCCCTGCTGCGCTCCCGGCTGCACAGGGGCTTCCTCACACGTCCCCCATCCCTCCAAAAAAAAAGAGATTATGTATATTCTTAATTCTCCTTAGGCAGACTTGCTGCCACCAGTGATGAACATTTGTTGTGGGAAGAGTTGCTACCAACGGATCGCTTAGCATATGAACGCTAACCTAATTCTTGTTGGAAATAAACCAATTTCAACTCTCTCCTTTACTAGAGGAGTATTTCAACCTAATAATAAAATCTCCAGTGTAGCATGTCAGACCAGCAGCTCTCTGGTTGCAGGCTGGAATTTTAAGTCTTTATGCTGCAATATTGGCTGTAATGAATTCATGTAAATAGGACTTCTAAAAATAAAAAGTCTTTTTCTTCCCTTAAAAGCATGTATGAACCAGGGTTTAGAAGAAAAGGAAATGGAGTCTAGCATCTCACTGCTGTCAGTAATGAGGATCTTCTTGAAACCACTAAACTATTCCCATCTAATGGAACCTAAATAAAAACCTGTTTCACCTGCATTATTCAGCTTAACTTTATATTACCATTCAACATGGGTCATCACAATAAAAATTATAACTGCTTATAAAACAACTGAGGAATATGAGAAAAGGCAAAGTGGGATGAAGAAAGCAGAGTTTAATCCTAAATCTTCTTATAATTCCACCTGTGCTACATGGTGAATTCCATCAATGCCAAGACCTGCACAGTAAAGCCTGTTTACACGCAGAAAGTAAAGAGAATCATTCAAGAGTTTTGGATATGAACTATAACAAAACAGTAATGTTATTCTTTCTCTTGTCACAACTTGTACACTTTCATCAGGTCCTGCTCATATTTAGTTGCTCAATTTCCTTTCAGAAAAACACAGGAAGTTGGGTTTTCACATCCTTCTTTATCAGAATTTTCATCTTTACCAAATCCTCATCAGCCATCAACATAAACTAATTATTACAAAATGCTATTTAGAAAAATGAAAAGTGACAGCAAAAAAAAAAAAAAAAAGGATATGGATCTAAAATTTAAATACAAATTTAAAAGAAGATATT
>JAVCKT010025199.1:19150-33441 GCA_032273925.1 Rhynchotus rufescens | reverse complement strand
GAAAGGAAAGGAAAGGAAAGGAAAGGAAAGGAAAGGAAAGGAAAGGAAAGGAAAGGAAAGGAAAGGAAAGGAAAGATTAAGAAATCATGGTAGCTGAGAAGTAAGAACTCAGCATTTAGCCTGTGCACTGCTAAACACAGGAGAACTCAGCTGTTGCTCACTGATGCATTCTGAATTTCAGGATATGCAAAAAACACGTCTAACAACCTGAAGTGTAGCAGCTATTTCAGGTGGAGAACATTGTGCTGCTGTTTGTTTTGTATGATTTAAGCAGGTAACAGTATCCTGAGAGAGGAATCATCATGTTCAAAACCTATTTATTTTTTACCGTGAGAATCTTTAAACATGCAGCGTTTATTTAACTTTAATTATTATCCTTTAAACAGTCAGTGCATTGCTTCTTCCCAGTTAAAAATTGTCCATGTGACATTGTCATTTAGCACTTCCAGCAGTGTTGGTATTACAGTACATCTGTCATGAACAGGAATGCAATTTGGTTTCACACCTCAGTCACCTTTTAAATCTTTAACAATAACAAAATCACAAATTGTGTGCAGAATACAAATGTAGTTATGTTTTCTAGCCATTCAAGATGTTTCAGGGCTTCCTAAAATCTCAGCATGAAAGCAAGAGCCCTGTCAAGAGATAATAAGGCGCCCATCTTGAATTAATTCTGATCTAATCAAATCTGATTTGATCGGATCTAATCTAATCTCATGTCTATCCAACCAGTAGGACTTCATTATGCTATCTGCAGAAATGATACTCACACAATGGCTTGGGAAGTTCCTCCCTGCTTTAGCCATGCGTCCCTTGATAGCTGGGCTGTGTGGTCTTCAATTTCTGGCTTCAAGGATTATGCTTTGGAAAGGGAGGCAGGTCACTCTGATATCAATTTGAAGAAGTTGCTGCATGTTCAGAAGCAGCAAATTTGCTTCTTTTGGATTCTTCTCCAAATTTGCTTCTCCTTTGCAGAGAGCTAGTGCAATACCAATTTTTACAGCTGGGCTAATCTGAGGAAAATAGCCAGGGGGAGGTAATACCTGTTATAAACTCAAATGATAGGAGAGAGGAAAAAAAAAAAAAACCAACTTTGGGGGTACATTTTATTTTTTTAAGGGAAAAAAAAAGTCTCTCCTCTTTTATTACCAGCTGTCTTAGTTGTTCTAGTGAAAATCATGCCTTCTGCCCACAGACCTTCCCTTGCTCACAGGAGCTGTGGCTGTCCCATCTCTATGAGATCTCCCATCTCATAGAATTCTAGTATTTATGTGCAATAGCAAACATTTTTAGTACATGTTATACTCTGTGCAGACACCTTGTCTCCGTCCAGGTAGGGAAGTAAAAGGTGGGGAAGTTTCCTGGGGTGGGAAATCACTTACCTGTGCTGGTAACCAGCCCTAACAGGTGCAGTTTCCAGGCAGGGCCCTTCCAGTAATCAATCCAGTGCCATTTTGGAAAAAAACACATATTCAGCAGCACAGATGCAGCCATCCCGTGCCACTCAGCACCACTGCCAGAGACCGGCCCCGTGCAAGCTTCATTTACCAACACAGAGACAGCTTTAAAGCTGAAATGTCTTTGTGTGACAGTGAAATGACCAAGAGTTTCTTATGCCAAATATTGATGAGAAGTTAATATGCACTTTAGGCACATGCTGTGAGCAGGGAAAATTGCCTGCTGCTGTTGCATGAGTGCTCCCAAGTCCAGCAGTGCTGTGGTATGGTAGCAGAGCAGAGGAAAATCACAAGTGCAAAGTGCTCTAAGATCACACGCTAGCAACTTTTACCAGAAAAATACTCTTGATTGAAAGTGTGATTTTTTTAACAGCATTTCTCTACTACCAAAAGCCCTTTGTGGATGCAGTTACACTGAGGAAAAAATAAAAGCTTTGGCCAAGATATCTTGCTTGGTTTGGGGAATTTGTATAAGCTGTATTGTCAAAAGCACAATGCAGTAGATGGAAGTAGTTCTGCATACAGATACCACAGATCAGCTAATGATTTTAACATTTGACTTCCAGAACAAGTTTTTGCAGTCTTTTCAGCACTACCAAGTCTTCCATTTTTCTGTTTTTTTTTTTTTTTTTTACATGAATTTTTTGGGGTGATAGTGAGGAGCAGCCTGTTCTCTACCTGGTGTAAATCCTTGTGACCCTCCCTGTTAATGCCAATGGTCCATGCTCGGTCAGAACCCAAGGAGGGACTTGGAACTGCCATGTGACTTTCCATATCACATCTTGGCTGTGTTGTGGGGTCTCTCTTCTCTGACAGAATAGGATCAAACTGCCACTAAAGCCCTATGTAAGGGGACAATTGCTTTGAGCATGCCTTGCAGTAATATTATACTGCTTGGTTTTCACTTTGTCCATAATCAGGATAAATTGTCTCAGATCAGCCTGGGATGAAGACAGAAGTAAATGAAGAATTTAGGTGTACTTCACTGAATAAGCAAGAGCTAGTCTATATGGCTCTGAGTTATAAGAGTAGAGCATTCATTGCTAAAATTAGGGGAAAAAAAGTCTAGGAAAAAAAACCTGAATTCCTAACTTCATCAGGTTATTTTAATTAGTGAGTGCCCATACAATCTCAGCTGCAAGGGGTGCAGCTATAGCTAATAAATAAATAAATCGAGTTTTCAATGCTCTTTTCTTTTTTACCACAGAATGATTTTTTCTCTGATAAAAGATGCTGTTGGAATTCCTTACATAGGTGTTTTTGAGCTGTGCATAGGTGAGAATTAATAATATAACAGATGTTTTGGGTCGGACAAAAACTCCATGTAGCACATATTTTGTTTCTTCTGGTAGGCAGAAGCAGATGCCATGGGAAGGAAGAGCCCAGGAAGAGCCCGTAACAGTCCTTTCCTAGATGGAAAGTCCTTTCCTCAGCCTCAACAAATGAAGGCTCTGGGGCATCCCAGCTTCTTGGTATTGAATTTGAACAGGAAGAGTGTTCAGAAATCATCCAAAAAACAAATCTGAATATTCTGTTTTTATCCATCTGTCCCTGTTCCTAATACACCCCTGTATGTTAAATAGTGGGGAGAAGAAGAGACACATGAGAGGACAGTGACTGAGGAAGAAAACTGAGAAAAGCTGTTCTTAAAAATATTTTAAAACAATTCAATAGAGTTAAAAAAAAAAAAAAAAGAAAGAAAAAAGGAAGTAAAAGTAAAATTCCTTTATTCATTATCTGGGTGCTGGGGCACTAGGTTGTCATTATCCATAACTAACAAGGTCCCTCCTCATCGGCCCAGATCAGTGCACCGGGACCGGCTTACCCGATGGGTGCAGGGTTGCCAGCTCTTGTGCAAGGTGGAGCCGCATGGGCAGGAGTTTTGGCAGCTCACAGGTCAGCTTAGCACTGAATAGTATTGAGCTGCACCTTGGACATTTAAAGACTAGTCAAAGCCAAATACTGCAGCATCTCTTTTCAGTTGCATGACAGGGTGAATCATCACCTCTTTCCATTGACTATGAAGAGTACTCGGGATGGCCAGCCGAGAAATCTCAGTATGATGCCATGGAGCAGATGAACCCTCCTCCTTCACCAAAGAAATCTAGTGTGCAATAGAGGAACTTCTTTAGAAGTTCCTCTTCCTAAAGTGAAAACAGAGAAAGACATGCTGACTGATAGCATATACTATTCTATATTACATAAAGTTTACTAAGTGCAAGGCACCACAAATCTGCATACTCATGCACACTCACTCTAACACTGCAGTGTTAGCAACAGAAACTCACAGTCATGTGTCTGGTGCAAAGCACATAGGATGTAAGAGGAGAAGAGTGTTTGCTCTAAGGAAACTCGTCAGCATTTGGATCTAGCCTTTGCAGTGCTTGAGGACTATCACTAGCCAGATGGGTCCAGCAGGAATAACAAAATAGCCTAAGTTTCCCATTTCTAAGAGGGCAAATTGATAGCCCTGTGCCAATGCACCACTGCCTGTCATCCTCTGTGCACCTGGGAGATAGGGCACAGCTGGGAGCCACCATGCTGACACTTAGCTGATTGCACGTTAGCCTGTTGTAAGGGGGCTTTGCAAGAGCCATCAAGTACAGAGACAGAAGAGAAGGGATTTGCCTCCTACTGAGAGGCTGTGAGAGCAAAGCGTTTCTCCCCTCTGCAGTAGATATGGTGCATGAAAAAAAAAAGAAGAATCTCAAGAGCAAAGGGTAATGGTAAGAGATATCTGCTCTGTGTGAAATGTTCTGCCTCTTGAGGAGCTTAACCAAACACTTAAGAGGGTATTTGTTGAAAGGGTTGGGCAAAAGACTTTTTCCTGCATGCTGTCTGTATAAGAGATAAAAGACACATGAGTGTCCTGCTCACAGATCAGGAATCCACTATGACAGATTGACAAATACAAAATAAAAAGACACTTCTTGTATCCGAGGGCTCTGAGTGCACCTCCAAGTATGCCAAGGAGTCAAAAATTATGGACATTCCTGTTCAGTGATCTGGCTGCCTAGTGAAGAATCATAGGGGAGAAATCAAATTGTTGCTTGTTGATGTAGTTTTGTAGAGAAACGCCTCACGTTAAAGTAAAATGTTGAAAAGGAATAATGACTGCTGGAAAATTTGCCAAGATGTTCAGATGGGACATGGAGCACAAAGTTTAGAAGGAAGAGGGTCCCAGACCTCAGAGGAGACAATATCTCCATCATATGATGCTCCCAAATCCAGATTGAATTTATCTGGCTTTTAATGTGGCTATAATACACCCTAGTACCATGGGCAGGGGTGGAGATGATTGCTGACGAAGAGCCGTCACCTGTGGTATAAAAACCTGCCCTCAAAACCCAATGCATGAAATTGTAATTTAGAGACGTGAGGGCTACAGCTGTGCTCTGAAGAGGAAGGCTGCACATCTGCATGGCCACGAGCAGTGCGTGCGGACTGCGAGGGCCGCTGCAGCATCAGCACTGCGATGCTAGCAGAGTTCAACGGGCTTGTTGGCTCTTGCCTGTCCCAGTCATAAACGGCCTTGGGTGCCTCTGGCCTGGCAATCTGGGTAATCATTAACACCAGTTCCAAGCGGATGGGTTAGTGGGTGTAAAATACTAGCAATTAGTAAGACCTCATTTTACCACCACTTCACGCTGCTATAAAGTGAGAACATGGAGTCTTTACTGCTCCATGGAGCAGTAAAGAACCCAAGCCCTGAGTATCCACCTCATTAGAGAATTAGTTGCCTTATGAATGGGAAATAATAATGAGGGCAAATCTATCCCTGCTGCAATCACACTGGCTTTCTGAGCTTGAGATAAAAGGGTTAATGGGAAAGGAGAGAATTAGAATAAGACAAAATATTTAATGGGTATGCAGTGACAGTAGTTTAGGAGCAGAGAATGAATTTTACTTCTCATTTTCCTTGTCTTCTTCAAGACCTCAAGCAACACTCTACACTAACGTGTTTAAAAATAATTTATATAAATGCATAATAGACGTATGTGTTTGTAGGTATGTATGTATATATCTAGAGGTAATGCAGTTCTCTGTATGTTTTCCTAAGCAATTCTATTTTGAAAGAAAAATATCTTTTGCTCTTTGCTTGTAAATCCTTACTCTTTTTACTGTGGAATCTAAGTATTTAATTTTTTTTTCCTTGCTAGTTTGGTTTGGGTGCTCTTTATTTTAGGCCTGCTTTGCCGTAGGCCCTGAAAATAATAATAAAAAAAATACTGTGGCAGTTGCTTCCATGTGGCTTGCCAAAGGGGTGTTAAGAAATTTTCCTGGTTGTTCTATAAGTGTGAGCTGCAAAGAGGTGATAAATTGCTGAAGGAAATTAAAGCAGGGGGTTGAAGCTAAAGTTTTATACTCTTCTGATTTGGGCATTCTTGAACTGCAAGCTGCTACTTGTGCTGGAAATCAGAAAGGTTAGTTGCTCTCTGTGCCTTATTTAAGAGTGCTGCAAAAATAGACTAATAGATAAAAACATTGCCCAGCCTCTGGTGCTCTCTGTCCTTGGCCTGCTCAGGTGCTGGAAGAAGCAACCACCGTGCATGAGCAAGAAGAAGGGGATGCAGTAGTGGCAGTGCTCTGGACAAGGGGTCATTCCAAATGGGGAGATTCCCGCAGACCGCAGCTCTCACACTGCCCTCCTATCACTGCCATTAGGAAGGCACCTGGCTCCTCGCTGGCTTTCAGAAGTTCCCTCTGTCACTCATGCTGATGAGCAGTAAAAGCATTTGGATATCAGCTTGAAAGTTAGTTCTGGGATTCTTTTAAGGCCATGTAGCAACTGGCACCTTCTCAGTGAGTGACACTTAGCTGCAAGTGGGGCTGTCAGGCTGCCAATTACAACTTGATTATCTTGCTTTACATTAGAAAGCCTACAAGGCACCCATCCTTTCTCAAATGAAGATCTTTTCCATTTATGTATTCAGGTATGGTGCTGTTTCGTGGGTCTTTCCCGCTCGTCTTGGGCTGAGTGACAAGCAGCTGCCATTCTGCATTCAGATCTTAGCTGGAGTTTTCAGGTCCAAGTGTTTGGAAGGCCTTGGAAGGAATGGGAAGCTCATGGGCTGCGTGGTGCAGATGGGGACACTGAAGCACAGGGCTGTGGCAGGAGCAAGCCCCTGATACCAGCTCTGTCGCTGCATAAGGGAGTCCAGTGACACTGGGTGGGAGCTCAGGATGTGTGACTGCACCAGGACCTAGTCTTCGCTACACTTTTCTTACTTGAAATTGGCTCAAAGTAGATTTAAAAGCCAGTTCTGATGCTCGGCTGACAGCTGGGAGCTCAGAGGCCTGACCACAGCAACGTGCAAGGTCGCACACCCTGTTGGCTTCCTGTTCTGCCTCTTGGGGTGGCATGTTGGCCCTGGGAGCACTAGGTCTGGGTGGCGGCCTCAGCCTCAGGTCACAGTCCAACCCCACTGCTCAGCCTTATCTTGGCTGCTGTGACTCGGAGCCACAGAGGTGCAAGCCAACATCCTTCTGCCTGCTTGGGGGGCACCCAACAGCTGCAGAAAGGCGAGGTGACATGTGAAGTTCCTAGAGTGCCTCAAACTTCAGCAGCAACCTGTAGGCTGCTGTTGGCCTTGCTGGGACTGGCAGGACCAAAGAGGAGAGGGTGATGAGGTTTCTAGGGTTAGCTGGATGCAGTGGTGCAAAGGAGCAGGGTTTGCCCAGGCTGGCATTCAGACTGGAGCTCCAATCCTGATGTTCTGAGACCACCATGTCCCCCTGAGACTATCATTGCTCAAAGGGACCATATTTGGTTTTAAATTATAAAACTGTAAAACACACATACGCACACATGCATGTGAATGTTCACCTTCCTATAAATATTTGTGGAACATTAGCTAACTGATAAGCAGTGTGACACACGGCAGAGCTGCCATCGAGCTGTCCTGGGCAAGGGGGCCAGGGCTGCTTTGGGGCAGGTCTAGCACACACCAGCACCAACTTATAAAGGCTTATACTGCCTATCTGCAGAGAGGATAGAAGAGGATCACATCTGACCTTTCTCTTTCAGATGCCTCAACCCCAACCTCAACTCAGCTGAGCTGCACAGCAGAGTTACCTAGGAAAAGTGGGCTCAACAGCGAGCCTTGCACATCGTGACATCCGACAACTCAGGAAGGACCATTGCCAAGCTTAGGTACCAGGGCAGAAGCAGGCATCTTCTCCAGCCTTCCAGGAAACAGGAAATAAAAGTGAGTTCATCTCCCTTTCACGTAACTACTGCAAAACCCTTCATTAAGATAAATACTTCTGTGTGGCAAGCAAAAGTGCTCTAGTGCAGCAAGCTCACAAAGCTATAGAAAGCATCAATAGGAAAATATTAAAACCGAAAGTAGCAGTGTGCTGCCCTCAAATCAGTATTATTTGCTGTCTGCTTTTGCAACGTGGACCTCTGTGAAATCCCAGGCGTGTGTGGCAAGCCAGGAGGAAAGTGATGGGTGTTCCCACAAGTGTGGGCAGGAGCATGGCACCACGTGCTGCCACATCAGATCTGGGCACCTTCACGGGCCATCCTGAAAACTCTTTGAAGGCATCTAGTTATGGAACATGAAAAACAGAGGTGCAAAGAAAGAGCTATGCCCCCTCCAGTCACCCAGCGTGAATTATAAATATGTGTGCTACCCAGTCCACAGATCACTCAGGTCTCAGATTTTGCTCACAGCATGATAATAATCAATAATTACTCAAAAATTGCAAGTAGTGAACCAGTATAGCCAAAATGAACCTGTCTCTAATTGGAAGAGGGAAGGGAAACATTGTTTTCTTAATAATTTATCACAAATATTGGATCTGCTCTTGCATATTGTTGCATAAAGTCACTTGTAAATTCTCTGGCAAGGGGATATTCAGCTCTATGTCACTACTTCATCATAACTCTGTACTTGAAGTTTTACCTCATCCTCTCCCTAGTTTTGATTTAGTAAACATTTTTGACCTCAACATCAATACCGAGAGAGCTTATAACAATTTCTTATCCTAAATACTAAAAAACCAGTCAGGAGGCCACAACTGGGCAGTGTTATCTCAACACCTTGCGTGGCGATGCAAGCCTGATTTAGTGACATATCATCCTTGACACATGACACATCGAGAGCATGCTTCAGTCACCCCGTGGTGCCTGCAGGCAGCGTGGTGTTAGCCTCGGCAGGGGAATGCTGCTGCCTGTGAAACCATTTCCGTTGCAACTAGTGGTGGTGGCAGGGCCAGGGAGACTACATGAAGCAAGAGAGCAAGCCTGGCATTCAAAATTCAAATACATTGAAACACAGTATTTGCTGTATGATTAATGAGGGCTAATTATTTGCAGATATGTCTAAACAAGTCAGAAATTGCCTTTTTTTTCCCCAATAATTTACTGAGACTCTCTTTGCTCTAGGTCCAATCATAAGCCCATCATACTTTATGTCATTTCTCCTTAGTGCTGCCTTAAATCACCCTGTTTAATCAAATTCTAGTCACCCTAATTTACCTAAGCAAGGTATGTCTGTGCAATGTTCCCCAAAATATGTGGTGGTAATGAGCAAATGCCAGCAGGGTGAAGATATGATCAGTAAAATTATGCTATGTGTGATAAAGCAATCAATATTATTTATTTAGAAAAAGAGTCCTCATAAACAGAAGTTCAAGGAGTTTTTACTGCTTGATGGAAATCAGAATCTGGATTTAGCTGTCAATTGGCAAAGAAATGTCAGCTTCACCACCACCCATACCAGTCCCATACTGAGATCTTATTTCCAAGGGGAAGGAGAGGTGACAGACTTCCCCCACAAAAAGAGTGACATGTCAGCTGAGCAGAAAGTATTGATACAGGTACTTCATCATACAAATAAGACTTCAAACTCAAGCTCTTTGAGAGGACAGAGTGCACCCTCAGCAAGTTTGCAGATGATACCAAACTGGATGGAGTGACTGACATTCCAGAGGGCTGTGCTGCCATTCAAAGGGACCTGGGCAGTTTGGGGAGTTGGGCAGAGAGGAACCTCAGGAGGTTCAACAAAGGCAAGTGCAGGGTCCTGCCCCTGTGGAGGAATAACCCCAGACATCAGTATAGATTAGAGGTTGACCTGCTGAAGAGCAGCTCTGCAGAGAGGGACCTGGGAGTCCTGGCTGGCAAGTTACCCATGAGCCAGCAGTGTGCCCTCGGGGCCAAGAAGGCCTGGCCTGCATCAGGAGAATGTTGCCAGTAGGTCAAGGGAGGTCCTGCCCCTCTCCTCAGCTCTGGTGAGGCTGAACCTGGAGTACTGTGTGCAGTTCTGGGCTCCCCAGTACAAGCAAGATGTGTTGCTTCTAGAAAGGGTCCGGCATAGAGCAACGACAATGATTAAAGGACGGGAACATCTATCTTATGAGAAAAGACTAAGCAAGCTTGGCCTGTTTAGCCTGGAGAAGAGAAGATTGAGAGGAGTTCTTCACTAACCTGTCAAGGGGAGAATGTAAAGAGGATGGGGCCAAACTCTTCTCAGTGGCGGCCAGCGACAGAACAAGGGGTAATGGGTACAAATTGAAACACAGGAAATTTCATCTCCGTATGAGGAAGAACTTGACTGTGAAAGTGACAGAGCCCTGGCGCAGGCTGCCCAGAGAAGTTGTGGAAGCACCTTCTCTGGAGATCTTCCAAACCCACTTGGATGCCACCCTGTGTCCCATGCTCTGGATGTCCCTGCTTGAGCAGGGCGGTTGGACTAGATGATCTCTAGAGGTCCCTTCCAACCTCAACCGTTCTGTGATTCTTTGATTCTATGATAAGCCATTCTAGTGAAGTGGATGTGTTTGCCTTGTGATTTGAGCACTGACTTTTGGCTGTTCCAGTGGAAACTAAGGGTTACAGAAATGCTGCAAAAAAACCCACAAACACAAAATACAAACACAAATATCAGGCCTCAGGCCCAACCACCGGGCATTTCTAATTGTCAAGTGGATGGATGAGAACTGTCATGATAAATGTCATGTATCCCGTGGACTGTTACAAAACAGTCATGGGGAAGAAAGGGAAGGCAAAGAAAGAGAGCAAAGCACTCTGAGAAAGCTTTTCTACTTGACAGATAAAATAAAATAAAAAACAAACAAGGCTTTCTTTGGAAACCTATTTCAAAATGTTATCTGCATTTTTTTAGCAAGTCATGTTTGGTCCTGAAAATGATGAATTTTGATGCATCACTAGTAAGTATCAGGTGGCTCCCAGAGCTCTGCTTGCACCAACACTTCAGCAGAGTGACTCTCCCAAGAGGTTTTGTTGTAAACAGGCAGGACCAGGATGAAGTCCAGGCAGGCAGGGAGCTGTTCTGTGTGCTTGTCCCATGCCAACCAGTCCAGCAAAACAGCCAAAGTGACTTTCTATCTTTGCAGACAACTGAGGGCTTCAACTCACAGTCTCTGACATTTAACTGACAGAGTGAAAACCATATACATAATCACTGGATTGCTCAAATCCTGTAGTCAGGAATATTAGGGTAAGTTGTAAGCAATAGCAATGTAATTTTCCAGGAAGTGAGCTGTGATGATGAAGACCTGCACATAACACATACCTCTCCAATGCCTCCATAGAGAAGCAGACAACAGCAACTCCCTCAGTCATCCCCAAAAGACTCTCAAAAGCTCCTGAATCTTAAAGGTTTTAAAGTTCTATCCAGGAAGGCCTTATCTACTCAGTTTGCAGAAGAAGTGTTGACTTGTGAGAAGAGTTTAAGTAGAACTTTAATCTGATGTATTTACTAACCTTAGTAAGAAAACTTGCAGGTGGTATAACTTTTATACCTTTTTTGGATATTTTTGGATGTGAAGTTTGAGGGAATGTCTTCTAAAATGTCTTTTAATGGAAAGAAAGAAAAAAACAAAACCCTGAGGCATGGAATGAACATCAGCTCTAACTCTGTGTATAGGCTTTGACTGATGTATGATAGCTATGGCTAAGGCATAGTAATTTTGCTAATACTGTGCACTACTGTGCAGATTGTGTGGGTGTTACTGTGGGCTAGTGCCAAAGTTGCTGTGTCATGGGTTAAACACACACACTACTCAAATCCTCAAATGCACAGAAGACTCTGAAGGGCTTAACGTCAAACAAGTTTCATATTGAGGGAAATACTATGTAGACACTTGGGTTTGGTTTAAATGCAATTGATGCTGATGTACTCTCTTGCAGGAGGGGACTTTTTTTAACCAAAAATAAGTGAAACCAAATGGGAAATGTCTCTAAGTAATGCACTGGAGTTATTATGTGCCTGCAGGGAAACTTATGCAAACATTTCAGAGGGGGTTTCTGAATTTTGTGCACCAGCTGTCTGCTTTTACCCCGGGTCAGGAGTTAGGATCTCTATGGCAGAGGAATGATGCTCCCCAGATGTGACAGACTGACACTTGCGGGCTGAAGAGGCCCCACTGGCCCCCTGGCACTGGGGCATGGTGGCCTCCAGTGCAGCAACCCAACTGGTGCTGCTGCCCCCGTGGCTTCCTGGCCCACGAGTCAGGGCGCTTCGCTAGCCCGCAGACACAGGTCTTAGTTAAAGCAGAGCATGTCCATAGGTGAGGTCTGAGGCAAATCTCAGACACACTGGCTCTTATAGTGCAAGTATTTCACCTTAGGGGCAAGAGTTGCAGTTAAATTCATCAAGCATGATGGGCACAATACTTCATCCATGCAAGGACTGCAGTTTGCTGCCTCCCCGTGAGAGTTTTTTTCTTCTGTGTGTGTGTCATGTGATATTGGGTGATAATGACACTATTGACACCTCCTCCCACTCTGACCTGATCACTTCAGCTTCAGACTTTGCTGGACAAACATCCTGGGAAGCCTCTGGAGAACCTTCCTGCCCAGCACTTAACCCTGGTTTCCTTTATTTCTCTGGTCCACGAGCCTCTTCCACTTTACCAGCCCTGATACATCCAGCCCCTAGCCAGGGCACTGAGGGGCACATGGTCCCTGGCTAAGGGCTGGTCCCTACATGTGGAAGAGGGACCACAAGGAGCTGACACACAGCAGTCTTACAGGGCATTTGGGGAAGGTACTTGTTTCCCCTGACACTTCTGGATGGAGTAAGATACTTGAATTTGGAGGGACCTGTGCCGCATGCCACTGCTTGAGCAGAGGGGCTGGTCTAGATGATCTCTAGAGGTCCCTACCTCGACCATTCTGTGATTCTGTGTGACTTGTTGTGGAGGGCACGTGAAGTAGTGGGACATCTTCTCTGACAGCCGGGTTCACAGGAGCTTCTTAGGACCAGGACAGAAGAGATTGACCCTCAGCTGGTATTGGGGAGAGGGGAAGGTCCCAAAAAGCAGTGAGGCTGGTCCTGTGAGTTGGGACTCATGGAAAGAGCCCAAATCAGACACACAAGAGTGCTGAATAAGGTGATTTTGCTCTCATCCTCTTTCCAATGGGAGCAAAAGGTATGTAAGTTAAGTTTTCCCAGTCATAGGGAAGATTTTCTGGAGTCCTTGGAGAACAATGTTTGCCATGTGAAACAGACAGCACCATGACCTCCAGCTCAGGCCTGAATGCTTATGGCTGTCCAAATGTCCCGCTGTCACATCTTAAGGGAGAAACTGTCTGGGTGCTCATCATCCCCCTCCTTCTATCCCTCTGGCAATGTTGGGTCCAGTGTGTTGGGACTGAGAAGTCATCACCTTCTGCCTTGGCTGGTGTGAGCTCCAGCAGCAGTTGAGTCTCTCCAGGCAGAGCTTAGCAAGGGCATATTCAGACACATTTGTCTGTCCACATGGCAGTACCGGCCTACACCGTCTCCCTGTCCTTTGGGCCACCTCCTGCCAGCCGAGCTCAATGCAGCTGGTCACTGCTGCCCTTGGGTCTCACTGGCTGTCACCAGCTTGGCGCCTTAGATTAAATCTTGCATTTTTTCATCAAATTAATTTCATTCCTTTTCTGCAGTTCTTGGTCATAGATGTTGCTGAGTCACTGCAAGAAGAATGAACCACCCTTAGAAGCTATGCAGACACACAAGTGAAAAAAATCCACAAAGGCTTCGCTCATAGGTGATCACTTTTTTTTCTAGATCCACTATTGTCTTAGCATTATTTTCATTATTTCATGTATGAAAGAATAAGCCAAGGGATGTGCAGAACATCACACACTAAATCAAAATGAGGAGCTGAACAAAGGATTTAAGTCCCAAAGAGTCCTAGAAACTTCTTGGACCCTGTCATAGCCAGTGTTTGGTTATTTTGTTTGTTTGTTTTTATATATATACTTACATTTTCTAAATACATACAATGGCATTATAGAGCCTTATTAATAGTTAGATTCATCCTGTAATATAAACAGTAATTGCTTTCCAGAAGGGTCTTAAGTATATAAAAGATTCACCAGATATAACACTTAATGTGAAGTTTTAAAAAATAAAAATTGGATGATTACTTGAAGAAGAGAAAAGGCTATGAAACAGATATTTTTACTCAGTGAAAGAGAAGATTTCAGCTTCTAAATATGCAGAGACACTATATCAACTATCACAAATGTGTGCTGGTGATGCAGTCAACAACACTTAATTATCAGTTCTACAGGAAAATTAGGTGAGAAAATTACTTGTCTTTTTATATTTATTTTATTTATAAAAGAACCCAAAGAGGATGACAATTCTGTCAGTACAGCATGTTAGATGTAGATGGCTTGTCTATCTTATTTTTCTCTCTTGGTGATACAGATGGATAATTCCTACAGTGCACACGATTTAGTTTGCTTTACTCTTTTATGAACTCAGATTGTACTGTTTTGAGGAAAGCTGCTTTTGAAGGGGTGCAGCAATCTCATCTCTTATGGTAGTTAGCTGGGAAATTTTTGAGTCAGGGGAAAGAAAGTGATCC